>KQ991027.1:127128-268695 GCA_001598015.1 Dorcoceras hygrometricum | reverse complement strand
AATAAACACAGCAATATATCTCGGCCAACAACTGAACCAAAGCAGAAACAATTCAGCAACATACTGATTAACAAGCCCAACCAAACTCACGGCATTGACACAATAAAACTGACATTACCCATCTTTTCACAGCCAACAACTCAAAGCACACGGCTGGAAATTTACACACAAGATTTCAAGAAGGTTTATGCTACAAACTCACGGCCAACACACCAAATTCACGGCCAATCTCCTCAAAACCCATGGCTGGAAATTCAGAAAATCAAACCAGATTTCCATGCCAACAATACAACTTAACAATGGCTCAAATAAAGGCTAGGAACCATATCTCATCCCAATTTCAAAAACATACCTGAACCCTCCAACCTGCTGCCGAAATCAGATGCTTCGTGATTCTGTTCCAGCTCGATTCAGCCTTCAAGATTGGTATGGAAAGAAATTTCTTTTCGAGGGCTTTCCAACGCTACCAAGAACACGAAAATCGGAGGTCGGAGTCAACGGGAATCGGCCGGAGAAGCTTAGGGTGAATAGTGATAGCGGGTTGGAGAAGATGAACGAGAAGTTGGGAGAAAACTTTGCTGAATTCGAAATTCTCACTCAAAAATGAAAGGCCAACTAATGTAATATATATATATATACACGTCCCATCAGCTAAATATATATATATATATTATACCTGCTTAATTAGCCACCGACAGACTTCTTCGAAAATTCGGATTCCAACTCAAAAATTCCGAAATTCCCAGAATTGCTCTAAATGTGATTTCCGACCCGAAAATGAAAACGAAATCTTCAAATAGAACTCCGAACACCCAGAATTCTTTAAAATTCGAATAATACAACAATTAATCCTTTTATTAAATTCCAGGTCTCACAAAAGCAATATTTGAAGACTGTATACAAAGAATAACGAAGGTATAATTTGACAGAAGAGTCAGGGATTAGATTACTCGAGAATGATATTTCTTGAGTATCCCGATGAAATCACATACATGTTTGATATTGTTCTTGATTTAGAACTTGAGTTATGTATGTGTTGATCCATCACAGGTAGTGGATCTTTTGTATTTGCATGAGATTGCATAATGACGAGATTTGAATTGATTCTAATGCCCAGGACTGAGCTGACCTGATTTTCGAAGCCGGAGATGGTTTCGATAGATGAATATTCATGTCAAGATCGGATACGAATCTTGATGGCATTGAGATGAAATGGAATCAATTCTGAGAACGACGAAATGAGAAAGATGCATTGCATTTTAGAATTCTTATGCTTTATGTATTGCGTCTATTATCTTTTTGTACCTGCTGATTATACTGAGATGATTCTCACCGGAGTTTATCCGGCTGTTGTTTTGTTTTGTGTGTGTGCATGACAACAGGTAGACGAGAGCTGAACTGAGTTGGGGCATGAGTAGTGGGAGCTGGATAACTAAATGAAATGCAACAGTGAAGAAGAACTGTTAGAGATCAGCTGTTAGCATAGCATTGATATAGTTAGCGTTAAGATGGAACCTGGTTTTACTGCTGCTGGTCAGCTTTTGTATTAGCAGACGTAACATGTAATACCTATTTGTACTGGCTTGTTCTGTTATAAATGAATAGCTTTTGAAACACACACGTAGTCTTGTATTGTTACTCAGGACCAGCTGATGGGACCAACTATAAAAAAAATAAATAAAAAATGGGTTTCCAGATTTCATCACTTAAATTCGAAGATTAAATTAGATGCTAACTAAACACCCATAAGATGAGATTAGAAGATTAATTGTGAGCAGAGAGCCTCACATCAAAGCTAAAAATAGGATTCTGATAGACAGATCAGATAAACCAATCTACTCACAGCTTGAGGAATCAGGCAGTCTAAAGACGCAGTTGAGTAAACTGATGACGGAGAATGAAATATTTTGAACTAAGTCCAAGGAGTTCATTACTAAAAATCAAAGATTGACTCAGTTACTAAGCTCCTGGACTAGGTATTCTCTTTCACTAAGAAAATGTCATGAAATCCAAAAGTTACCGAATGAGAAAACTGGCTTAGGTTTTAGTAGCCCATTCAGGTCTGAATAAAGAAAAATTCAAAACAATGAGTTTTGTTAAAGCTAGTATGACAAATGAAAATCTTGAGTCAGTCAAGTATGATGATCAGCATCATACTTAACTGAACCAGAAAGGAAAATAAAGTATATGTTATGTTAAGCCCGAGAGTTCTAAACCTAGTGTTGGATTGAATGAACTCCTACATAGATTTTCCGAAAAACTCTTTTCAAAAGATTTTAAAACTTTCGGCTGCCTCTAAGCTGTGTTACCAACTTTGGAGGACCTCAGTATGCTGCTGTCTTCTCGGGTAACAACAAAATGTGCGGAATGAACCCGATTAAACAGTGAAAAATATATAAACACGAAAGCTGTAAATCACTGATAGTTGAGAACTGAAGGCAGTAAATAAATTCTGTAAAGAAAAAGGGACAAGAGATTTGTTTATGGAAATTCGGAGCTCAAACTCCTACGTTTCCCCTTCTTCCTTGAACAGGAAGGATTCCATTAGAAATTTGATTACAATAGCTCCTGCTGCAACCCGATCCGACAGCCGCAAGCTGCAAGAACTCGTAGCAACACCATGACAGAAACAGATCGCAATCTGTTCTGCAAATACAACGACAGCTTCTAATCTGTTTAAGCTTTCACTCTTTCTAGGCACTCTGTTTATGATTTAGTCGCTGCGCCTACGCCATCATTTCTATCAGCAGCTCTCAAACCATCTGCTGATTTCTCTTTCACAAGCGTATCTGCTGAATCTAAATAGTCATCTGCTGAAATAATAGTCAACACTCCAAAATGTTGACTAACACGTGTCACTTCCACGCTCAATCTCGCGCTAAACATAAAATCTACCAGCAGCAACTCTATTCGCACCAAAACCAGCAGATCTTCAATCTTAAATCAAAACCAGCACGATCTACAGTAACCTGCTGATTCCAGTTCTCCAAAATCAACTCTACACTCAAAAAATCAGCAGGAACTTCATCCCTTACGCCAATATCTCAAATCACGCGAGATTAATCCCAATTCAAATCAATTAATCACAAATCTAACTTCTCAATCCTCACAATTCCAAATGGAGTTGGTCCAGTCCCGGTGTACTGCGACAACATGGGTGCCATTGCGCAAGCAAAGGAGCCTAGGTCTCACCAAAGATCCAAACACATACTGAGGAAATACCACATAATCCGGGATATTGTGGCTAGAGGCGACATAGCAGTTGAGAGAGTCGCCTCTGCGGACAACGTTGCTGATCCACTTACGAAGCCCTTGCCTGGACCGTTGTTGAAAAACATCGCGAAACAATGGGACTGCGTCTTGAGTAGTTGGCTTTAGGGCAACTGGGAGATTGTTAGAGTAGATGCCCAACTAGCCAACTTGTGGCGTGTGGGTTTTATAGACTCTTGTATAAACGATCTTTATATATGATATTCGCATTTTCTTATATGGCATTCTTTACTTTCATTATGTGTGTAATGATTTACAATTGCGTTGAGTAAAGACCTAGAATACACTAAAGCGTATGTTAGATGTGATAGTGGGTATGACGACTATCATGAAACACATCTAATAGTCACTGTGTATTTTGAATTAGTTTTTAGTCGATTGGGCCGTCAAAATGAGGTGAGCCCCCAAAGGCTCAGTCCCCATCAACTCCGACACCAGAACCTCCTAAGCTGACACCGAAACAACGACCTATTTCGCCTTCATCGCCACCTCCACAAAAAGTTTATTCTTCACCACCACCACCAAAAAATCCTAGGTCACCACCAAAGTTTGCTGAGCCCCCAAAGGCTCATTCCCCATCAACTCCGACACCAGAACCGAATCCCACTGCATCGGTGCCTGCACAACCACCAAAGACTGTGAAGCAACCAAGTGTTCCTGTTATGAAACCACCAAGTGTTCAACCACGACCAACTTATGTTAGCCCTCCCTCTCCTGTCGTCAACCCACCTCCCACTAGTGTATCATACACACCACCTCCGCCGCCCGATGCGTCACCGGTTACTTGGAGTTTCTCCCCGCCACCACCTGTCAACTCACCTCCACCTCCATCACCCCGTGTCTCCTCCCCTCCACCACCTCCTGTCTTTTCACCTCCACCGCCAATACATTCTCCTCCACCGCCACCAGTCTACTCGCCCCCTCCACCGCCAACGCATTCTCCCCCACCACCACCACCAGTCTACTCGCCCCCTCCACCGCCAACACATTCTCCCCCACCACCACCACCACCACCAGTCTACTCGCCCCCTCCACCGCCACCAGTTTTCTCACCACCTCCACCAGTATACTCTCCCCCACCACCAGTCCAATCCCCGCCTCCACCAATTCAATCTCCCTCTCCACCTCCACCTGCTCCAGTTTTCAAACACATCATCCTCCCACCACACTTGGGTGCTAGTTATGCATCCCCACCACCGCCCGTAATCCCAGGCTATTAAAAAATTTCCTCTACTTCCATATGTGGCAATGTTTGAAGTCCAAAAATCTTTACACTTCTGAGACTTGTGTTGCCACTTCTAGGTGCAAATTAGCTAGTTATTTTTCATGTAGCCAATTTATTCATTCACAATGTGATATTTTGTGATTCAAAAATTTGTGTTCCACGGCTGATTTTCATTGGAACGCCTGACAATTTGAAGCATTTCTTTGTTAAATTCCAATTATCACACATCAACAAGACGAGAACAATATATTGCACAAAACAGTAGCATTGTATTGCCAGTTTTATTTGGATATTACTATTTGAGAAAGCTTGACACTAAATGGAAAATCCCTGCAAGTTGACTTAGCATGTTTTTTTATTATTAAAAAATATTAAAAGATTAACATGGTCCTTCAAATAATTTGGAGAAGATAGAAACTGAGATGAATTTTTAAATTCGAAGTAAATTATTTTTCACTCCCTGCCTAATCAGATATCATGTCGCGTGGATAATAAGGTAATTATTTTTTATTTTACTCATATTTAACTCATAAAGAAGTGTCATATAATTACATAAATAATCTTGCGTCTAATAAATATTTTTATCAATCATGTTAAAGTTCAATAACGTAACATGTTATATTAGATTGGATCAAAGTGTACTTAAGAGCACGTTGTTGCCATTAAGACGGTGAACAAAACGGTGTCGTTCACTCGAGCTTTGTTGCCATTAAGATCACGTTGAAACAGCTCATCAGTAATCACACTAAAAATTAGAAACCCTACGAGTTCAGATCGGATCGGATATTATTGCAGAAAACTCGAATCATTTTCCTGACAATCGAGGTACAAACGATGGCAGATGATTCGTCGAAGTCTTCCAAAGGCGGAATAAAGCCCGAAGTTGAAGACACTGCCACCGAGATACAGTCTAAACCTACTGGTGGTGGCGGAGCATGGGGAGGTTGGGGATTTTCTACGTTTTCTTATCTCTCCGATCTTCAGAAAGCTGCTACTCTCGCCGCCGAAGAGATATCTCGCAATGTACGTCTCCTTCCGTGCGAACGAATCATGTGCTGAAATATCCCGTGGTTACTCGGTCTTACATATTTAATTGCATTATTAACTGAGTTATTAGGTTGATTCGTTTGATGTGAATGAGTTTAATCTGTAGCCGAAATATTTGGAGGTAATCAGTTGTCTTTTAGGTAGTATTTGGTGTTATTGTTTTTCCAACTATATTATTTTTGGTTTATTCTCCCGCTCTTTTTCTTTTTTGGTTGAATCTTCAATTCTCTGCAATAGTTTGGAAAGATGCTTAGTTATTGTTGCAAAACATTCTAGTTTTTCTTTTATGATTTCATTGAATTTGTGTATCCGCATTGTATGGCTTTGATATTGATTTGTGAGAGTGGAGAGAAAATCGAAGAAACATACTGCCTTGACTGTTGGTTCAAATTTTATGAAAATTTTTTGACTTGATTCAGTAAGTTCGTAATTAAAGAGTTATTATTACAGTAATAATGCCGTTTCCTATTAAAAAAAGGTTCATAATTAAAGAGTTTCTCACTGTGATAATTAGTAGCGCTGATTTGGATCACTGAAACGGCGACAAACTCTCCGTTTCTTTTCTTGGATAGTTCTCTCTCTTATGAATATTGAGACATAATTTTTAGATCATGCTGGTTTTTCCTTTACCTTTTTATCAAATCTCTGAGTTTCTTTGGTGGATCATATTGCTAAACGTTTGAGTTGTATGGCACCTCTAATACAGGCTGTTGAGGCTGCCAGGACAGCGGCACAGAGCATAACTGATACCATGGCTGAAGAATCTAAATCGTTAAACGAGCATGATACAGACTCATCCTTGGTTGCAGATGAAAGTGATGAGGAGGTGGACGAGCGTGGCAAAATAGCGTTGGATAAACTAGAGAAAGCCAGTGAAGAAACTCTCCTTAGCCAGGTATGTCTTGTGAAATAAACACTAACTCTTTATTAAACTAGCTTCACTTGATCACCTACTTGTCTATCTTCCCTTATTGCTTTTGACATGTATTCCCGATTCTAAATGAGTTTTGAATCTTGAAATTGTGATGAACACATGCTTAGCCTAGATTCAACATCACGTCTTAAGATTTTATACTCTCGGTCACTTCAAGCACAAGAATTAGGACCTTGATTATGATTAGTTTTTTTTCCTTATCTATAGTTACTAGTTTTTGATTAAACCATGTGCTTCAAACATGGATTATGTTTAGCCAGTACAGTTTATATGGATAGGATTAGGGTGTTTTTCAATTTTCAATAGTAGTTGTTTTTGGAAAACTTTTTATATATTTTGGATGATAATGGCATATAAAAGATATATCTATCTGAATATATTTAAAAATGATTGAAGTGATTGCGAGCTTCTCTCTTTTTCAAGCCTCATGTCGGTATTCACAATATTCGTCTAGGAAGAAAATGGTACAAGAAAAAATAATGATGAGAAATAATGATTCTAATGCGGATAGACCCACTGCACAATCCATTTTACAGTAACGTGACAGAATTACTATCAATTTTATATCAACTGTTCTATTTCCTTATCTCACTTCACTTTCCAATTCATTTGTAAATATGATAATTCCAATGTAGGGTTTGAAGGCACTCGATACTTCAGTGGAGTCTCTTACATCGGGAGCTTGGCAAGCTCTTGGAACAGCATGGAAAGGAGGAGCCAATTTAGTTCACAAGTATGTCAGAACAGTTTCCGTATATGGAACATAAATACACATTTAATAGTGACTGAGCAAAACTTGAAAAATAAATAAAATGTAGCTGTAGTGATTAACTGAGTTGCCAACTCAAGGTCATCTTTTGAAGCTTGGCGGTTTAAAAGGTTGCATTCAAAGTTTAAAAGCTGGAGCATGTATTATGTTTCATTTCTGTTTAAGCAGATTTGTTTTCTCTGGTTATGTTTTTTCAGAACATATGTAAAGAATACTATTGGTAATCTCGATTTTTGGAGTCAAATGTCCTGTGGAAGATGGATACGATCTCAGTATGGTTGTCTGTTGCAGTGCTTTTAATTTTTGGTTAAGGGTATGCATACAATGAAAGTTGAAAACTGTTTATCTCATGTTATAGGCCTGGCATGATGAAGCTTGGGGGTATAGTGAGACACATAATAATGTTTTATGTGACAAACGGCCGAAATATTGTTGTAGCTGTTGATATCATTATACTAACATTTTGAAAAGTTATCTCACAATCCAATTATGATTTTGTGAAAGTAGGTTTTTGGGAAAAATGTCATCTCTTAGTTTGTGCATAATTAATAGATTTCATTGTCTACTTCTCTAGGATTGAAAATTCGGCTTCCACTGGCACTGTTGCACCATCTCTGTTGGAGGTTTGCACCAGAATCTCTGTTCTTTTTCACTTTCTAGAATTCTAACCCAATTTCTTGTCTTATTTCATATAGACTGGAAAAGTTTTGACAGCGAAGGGAATGCAAGTGCTGGAGCTTGTTGGAAAAGAAGCTATGGATCTTTTAATTTCAGAAACTGGGATTGAAGTGGATAAAAATACCAAACTGAATGAGGGAAAGTTGGATGAAGATCAACTGTTTGAAGAAGTTAACTTTGACAGATGCTTTTATATTTATGGAGGTCCAGAGCAGTTGGAGGTACATGTGTGGAAATGTTAAATGTATTTAAGCTTTAATTGCTTTTTCGTAACTTCAAAGTTTGTTGCCTTGCAGGAACTGGAAGCTTTATCCAATCATTATGCACTATTATATAACCGAAAAAAGGGTAAGCTGTCATCGGAACAAAAATCTAATTATGATGGAAAGCTTAAAGACATCCAGCTTATTTTTGACCTGGGTGTTGGCCTTGATGCCAACCATAATGAGTTTGAAAAAGGGAAGAAAATAGAGGATGGAAATAATGACACTATTGACGAATTAAAGAAATTACATGAATCGAGTGTCCGCAAGGCTGCTGAATTGGCCGCAGGGTAATTTCTTTCATTGTACGTTTTACTTTCGGTTATTCTCCTACTATTTATCTTGTGGCAGGTGCCAATTTATCATCTAAACCTACTATTGGTTGTTTTATTGTAGAGAATTGACCCACTATGATTTCTATGCAATGGATTTATTTTTGTTAAACCATAACATTTCATTTTTATCTTTATTATTCCTTTGCCTCTGAGTCTTCTTGCAATCTGTTTTCATGATGCAAGTTCTCATAGGGTTGCTGATCTGGCTTTACTCCAAGCAATATATAATGCATATTATAGTGTAAAATTGACATCTTCCCTTTGCTTCCCTTTTGTCCTTTTCCCTGGCTCTTATATTCATCCTGCGTACCTTGTTTTCAAATCTTGTGATCAGGGTCCCAATCTGTGTCATTAAAACTTCTTCTGTGTTTTATAATCTATTGCAGTTTTGCAAGTGCTTTGGCGGGACTGGCTCCAAATGACATAATTCAAAGAACTTCTGGGCGGCTTGATTCTCTTCATTCAGAGGGTGTTCATGTATGTCGTGGAGATGTGTTAGTAAGCAAGTTCCTTGAGACTTTAAACATGTCAAGTGTGAATGATGCAAAACTTTTTGCTTTTCATCTCAGAGACTTTCTGAGATGTGCTGTTTTGCTGTAACTCAACTGCTGATGCTTGGGAAGTCTATTATATCTAATGCAAACAAAGTGCCAGATCAAGAGATTATTGAGGAAATGGTGAAGATGGACTGGCCTGAAGATTCTGTCGAAAGAGCCAAAATAATCCGAATGAGGACAGAATCTATGACGGGAAATATTGAAGCAGTTTTCCACAGTTTTGTTACTGGTAAAAATCTTATCCTAGTTTTCTTCAATTTTCTCCTCATGCTTCATTTCCTAGTACCGTAACTAGCTGTGTAATCACCTGAACAAGGCTTCTTGTCGTTCTTAAGTGTTACAAAAAGTCATGTCCATGGCCACCGTGACCAAGAAACAGTCTAATCATCTCGATATGAATTTC
Source organism: Dorcoceras hygrometricum (assembly GCA_001598015.1). Classification (NCBI taxonomy): domain Eukaryota; kingdom Viridiplantae; phylum Streptophyta; class Magnoliopsida; order Lamiales; family Gesneriaceae; genus Dorcoceras; species Dorcoceras hygrometricum. The sequence continues at coordinate 259,214 of KQ991027.1, read as the reverse complement.
TTTACTCAGGCATATCAGATGTAGCTGAAGCATATTTAGCAGCTATCAAAAGCGCGACATCTGATTCACAAGAAGTTTTTCCAAAGAACTCTATCCAGCAGAAGGTCAGTGCATTTACCGAACATCTCCGAGCTGATCATAGCACAGCTGTGGGAAAATTGCAGGACGGTCTGCAATACTTGGCGTATGTTGTTCTCTCGACCTCTATGCCTACTGCTTGAAAGGTGAAAATTTTTTATTTGTGAATATTTCTTTTGGCTTAGTTTTTATCTGACTCGTTTCCTTTTACAACAAAATATCCCTTTTGTATCTTTTTTCTTTTGTACATTTTCCCGATGTTTTTATATAAGGGAGGAACTTACATTTGTGGATACTTTATAATACAGTTTATTTCTTGAAAAGTATGTTGAAATTTGGGAGAATTGTTCTAATGGTTTCTTATACCAATCTTTGCAATCTATAGGGTATTTGCCAGAGCTTATGGTTTTGGAACATTGATTAAATTAATATATTATGAAAAGGTAGCAAAACTAAGTGATAAAAGTATTGTATGAAAACAATAGCGGAAAATTGAAAATAAAGTAGGTAATGTTCGATTAAGAGGTAATCATAATCACTTTTCCAGCCTTTAGATTTCAATTAATTTAAGAAACTTAAAAATGATTTGCTTATGCCATCATATAAGAATCACCTTTTTTTATGGCAAACCTCCGTTGACTTGTTTAAAATGTCATGCCCATTTTCTTCACGTGCAAATAACTTAATCAATCACGTGGGCAAATCATCTGAGAGGCTTTTGACATCTCAAAACGCTTTCTAAAGTCTCGTATTTAATATCTAGTTTAGATAGATAAAGATGTTCTCATAAAACAAAAAGAAATTTTTAGAGAGGAAAAAACAAAGAAGAATGGCTTTATATGTGACACAAACAATATGACTTATTATTGTATATACAACTCATGATTTTTAATATCTATCTTTATAAACATCCAAGTCCTAAGGTTCTCCTTATTAAATTACGTTGAATCTCTTTTTTTTTTTGTGCGAGCAAGATATATATATTTGGGATCAAAAAACCACGTGATGTCTAAACTCTAAATTGTAAGGGAAGAAATCCGATACTAACACAAACAAAGACACTCGTCGAGCAACCGAATCCTGGCTCGAACAAAGGCAACCCAGGTTCCGAACTACAAAAATCACAAACAAAACTTATAAGATATGAATAAATCTCAAATGATAGAAACAATGTTAGTCTATGTTCCTTTATCCCTCTCTAAACAACACAACCAATACGAAGATTTACAAAGAACCAACATAGCAATGAAATAAAATGTAAGTTAAGTTGCAAAAAAAAATACCGGCGAGTTCCAAACCCAAAACATGCCTCGCGGTCAGTATCCTAAAGCTTGCCCAGAAAGAAAAAAAGAAACCAAGAATTCTGTCCAATCTGTAAGCAATGGCTGCCTTGGGTTGCAGGGTCTACTTTTCACCAAATGGTTAGGCGTCCCCAAGCGCGAACAAAAACTTGCTCACAAACTATAGCACCTCCAATGTGAAGAATATACAGGGGAAAGCTTTATCAGCAAGAATTTAATTGCAAAGAATCATCTTCTGTTGTCTAATCCTCAATTTAGAACGATTTCTTTAAGAGTGTCGTTTGGTTGAATAAAAATGGCCATTCCCGTCACCATTTTGGCCGCTGGCTTGAGAACCAGTCGTCCCTGAATTCTTAAAACTGCTAGCTCCTTCAACTTTGTTGGAAGCAACCACTGGCAATGCAGCAACATCTGAAGAACTATGCCGCCAACTGCCAAACAAAGCTGCATTCCACGATCCTCTAGACGAGGTGGTTCTAAGCTTTGCTGAGCTAGTGTTTTCTTCCCTTACAACCTTCAAAGGGTTTTCGAGAGCTTTAAGAATGTATTGCATCAAGGGGCGTTGATTTGGTTTCGGATTGAGACAAGATCTGGCGACAATCGCCATGGCCCATACTTCCTCCAACAGATCCTCGTCTATGATCAATGATTGATCAGCTATGTTTGTTATGAGTTCTTTGTTGTGTATATCTATGTACTCTAAGGTTGAGTCCAACCACCCCTTCGTGGTGGCATCAGTAGATGAACTAATGCCAAGCTTCCCTGTTACGAGCTCGAGTAGGACCTTTCCAAAGCAGTATACATCATATGCACATGATGCGTTAGGAGTACCTGTTTGTGATGGAGCATTTAAAAGATTCATCAAGATCAAATATAAACTAATCTTTGGATACAGAGAGAATCCCGTTTAAATACCTGAAGCACCTTCATCCGACGTCCTGCATATAAAGAAAACAATATAGCATCACAACAACGATAGTCTTATGTAATCTAGTCAAGCAATAGTATTTATTTATAAAGTTGAATGCAGTAGGTTATCGTTAATGAATCAAATCATGGTTCTGGAGGGACAACCAGGATAACCTCCGAATTACCGAAAACATCCTTTTTGAGGTACAAACTAACAAATTTACTACAGCTACGGATTTATTCGACTGAAGTTGAACCGGCTTGATCCGAGCCCCATGTTCACAAGTGTTCACTACCTTAAGAAAATGAAATTCTGAAGTGAAATGAGGAAGAACTCACTGTGGCAACTGCAGCAATCTTGAGATTCTATTCTGATGAGTTTCAATTTCTTGAGCACAAACTTCACTCAAACTCCCCAACCTTACTTCATATTTATCATCAAGGAGTATGCTGTTGGCTTGAACATCCCTTCAACAATACAGAAAATTAATGCCATAATAAATAAATTTAAATAAAAAGAAAAGAAATAATTTAACTTAACAGTGTATATAAATGATGAAGATCAGCTGATAAATGCAATTCATGAGTTACAATATCACAATCATCAAATTCCAGTGAAAGATCTGTGCTCATTTAAAGGCGCAAATTTACTAGTCAGTCAATATTAGTTTTCCAAGTTTGAGCAGGCACTGCAAATCTTACCAGCTACCAAATAGTTAGCCTAAAAGGATATGAAAAACCAATTGCAATCATTTATGTGATAAAAGCTTCACTATTTCACCAATAATCTTGTGTTTCCTGGTTTATATAAGACAAACATCAAGTAGTAAAGTTAGATTTATCACCTTTAACTCTTTCTCACTAATATGTGATTGTATTCCTTAAGAAACCTACCAAAGAGGAAATTTAAGTTCGGTGAAGGGCAAAACAATTTAATGAACATTTTTAGTTCAAGAATTGATACCTATGAACAAGTGGTGGAGTACACTCGTGATGCAGGTAAGACAGACCCTCGGCAGCTCCAATTGCATTTTTGAGTCTCGTTATCCAATCGAGTGATTGTAAACTCTCTTCATCTGAATTTTTTTTCTTAAACAAAGAGCTTGACAAGTCTGCATAAGGCATATGTTTGTAAACAAAGAACTTCTCATTCTCATTCTCATTCTCCAAGCAATGCCCTAAAAGAGGAACAAATCTAGGATGGGAAACTTTGCTAAAAAGGTTGAGCTCTGAAAGGTATGCTGCCTTCCTGACCGATGAATGTAGATCTACTCTTTTTATCACCACGGGTAACCCACCTTCGAGTATACCACGGAATATATCACCGGAATGGCCCTTCTTGATCAGATTTACATTGTCGAAGTCACTCGTGGCACGGAGAATCTGCTGATATGTAAATGCATCACCAAGACTCGAAAAGTCGAGTGATTTTCCAAGAGGGAGAGGACTTTCACCTGCTGGAACAGGTCCCACACTGATACCTCGCTGGTTTGTTGTGTCCCTCCTCCGAGTACATATAATCAGCAGCACGATGCTAGATACTACAAATGCAATGATCCCGATACCTCCAAAAATTGAAGCAAATATTATAACCGATTTGTGACTCTTTTTCTTGGATTGAGGAGGTAGGGGAGGTGTTGTAACAATTGGATCTCCAAAATTATCAAATACCAGGTTCCTGTCAGCATAGAATGAGGCACATTCTGTTACATTCCTCTGACTGGCCATATTTCGAAGGCAATTCCTAATTAAAGATGTGTTGCCGTGAGCATAAACCGGAACTGGACCCTCAAAAAAATTGCCTGAAATGTAGATAAAGCGGAACCTCCTAATAAACGGTGTAAGATTACCATAGAACAAATTCTCGGAAATGTTAAATACTGCCACAGTAGCGTTGGCAATTTTACTGGCATCAGACGGTAGCACACCAGTAAACTTATTCGCAGATACATCAAGAAATTGCAACGAGGGAATGAACCACAACACATTTGGAAAATCACTACTGAAACCATTATGACTCAAAACCACAAACTGCAAACGAGTCAATGGACGAAACAGGTTACCAGGTATTGATCCTGATAAAGAATTGTTCCCAATATGAATTCGCTGCAACATTCTCAACCCTCTCAAGTTAACCGGCATGGGCCCTGATAGCAAATTGGAGCCAAGATCAAGGTCAACTAGACTAGCTAGATCACCGAGTTGGGTGGGAATAGAAGACGAAAAACTGTTCCCTGAAAGATTCAAGAACCGTAGCCTAGACAATGTCCCAATGATTGGTGGTATCGCCCCAGACAAGTAATTCAAAGACATATCAAGTAAAGTAAGGTTCCTAAGAGTAGCAAAAGTCTCCGGAATAAAGCCTGTAAGTCTGTTCTTCGAAAGATCAAGCTCAGACAGCCCAAACAACTTACCTATATTAGAAGGAACCGTGCCAGAAAGATTATTACCAGACAAATGCAAAGCGACTAAGCTACTCAAATTGCCAAGACTAAATGGAATAGAACCATTGATCAAACAATAACTAAGATCAAGTACTCGGAGAGAGGCAAACCGCAATCCAAACCATTCAGGAATCTGCCCCGGAAGCGCAAAATTCGAGGCATTAAACGAAGACAAAAGGGTCAAATTTTGAAGTCAGTCCACAGAAAATTGAGGGTTTTGACTTCCCCTCCTTGTCCTCCTGAATCCTGAAATGTTGATCCCGGTAACCCCGCCATTGCTGCACTGTATACCCGCCCATTGAGAACACGGGTTGGATTTTATAGGCCACTCTTTGCTCCTCAGCCCTAAAGATGATCTCAACTGAAGCAAAGCCAATCTTTCTTGCCTAGAAACCAGTGAATGCTGCTGCGACAATGTATATCCAGACAACAAGAAAACCAGCGCTAGACTTACGAACACTGCCCTTCTCCACTGATGCACCATTTCTTCTGCAACTTCATTGAACTTCACGAAAAATTCTACTAACTCTATTCATTCATATACATGAAGAACAAGAGAAAGAAGGATAAAGAGATATATAAAGAAAGCAAGAAAGGTAAAAAAAAGAAAAGAAAGAAACTTTCTTTCTGGGGCGCTTACATTTACAACGACGAATCAAACGAATCACAAGGCGTGATTTGAAAATCGTTCTTCAAACTCCACCTTCCGTTCTTGAGGCAAAAAAACTATAAAGCCAAAAAAATAGGAAAACTCTTAAACTTCACTATCTCCACTAAATCTTCTTCACTCCGCTCCTGTTGACGAGATGGGTTCAAAAAAAAGTCAAAACAAACATAAGTTTTAAGGTAGGAGAGAGAGAGAAAGAAATTGGGTGCTGGCGCAACACTGGATGAGGACAGTCCAGAAATGGAAAAAAATATGTGTTGGTGAGAAAAGTGTTCACAGTACACCCACCCGTCTCAATTTCTCTCTCCCCCAAAACACACTATGCGCCACGAAATGGGTGCATGATGATTAGCTTACACAACCAAATTTATTTTCTTTTTCATTTTCTTCAATATTTTCCTGTGGGGATGTCTGAATTATTCAGACCTGTTTCCGGCGATACTGAGACTTGTCGGGTCCAGGTAGGTTCATGTCAGTTGCCGGGTTCGAGTCGGATCGCGGAATGCCGGAGTTCTTGGCCGGCGGAGATCCTGCGTGACGCACCTTCAAAGAGTGTATATTGCTTATGTTTGATGGTCGATGGAAATAGGTTCATCTTTTAGTGTTATAATAATAATTGCATTGTGGAGTATTAGTATTAGTGAATGATTACTCATCGATTGCAAAAATTTTACAATTTAATTTGAAGATTTCATCTCATTTATTATTATAACATTTTAGTTTATAACCATTTCAGAATTTTTCATAGGTATAACTAAGACCAAACAATGGACACAGTTCTTGTTTCTGATGATTCCAAATCTGGTTTTGTTATGGTTCAAAGATTTATGGTTTAGCCTATTTATATAGTTACTTAATTGTAATATTTATGTTTATTTTTAAGTAATTATATGTCATTAGAAGTATAGCGTGACTACGTGAATCGGTGATATGACTTTGAAAGTTGTTAATAATTTAGCCGGTTGAATAACTGAAATCTAAAAGAAAGAAAAATGAATATACTAAACACAATTATGGTAAGTCAGGCTACGAAAAAACAAGTATTACAATTTAGATTAAACTGATTATTTTTGTAACTTTTAAATTTGAAACACAGAGCTAAAGTATTGTGACATTATGTCCATTGAATATGAGAAAGACATGTCCAGAAGTAAAGAGAAAAAATAGAACGTCTTGCGCCAACATTGATGGTTGGCACTAAAAGCAGAGGATTAGATATTGAACCATTTTTAAAATGTCAGTTCGGAGATATTTTTTCCAAAACAAAATTAAATCTTCCAAAGAGTATTTTCATCAAGAGATAAAAAACTATGTGGATGTATCGTACTTTTTTATCCCAACAAATTTTAATATTAGTTAAGATTGGTAGGAAAAAACTATAACTGTTAGTTAATGTGCAACTTTAATTTCTTATACATGTGAACCTATAGCGCACATAGTATATGCGTTATGATTGGATTGTTAGTTCCATAAGTTCGAAAAGCGCATGTCTAACTGTTTGTGTTTCAAATATCCTTAGATACAAGTCTTTAATCCTTACCATACCTGAGGTTCCATCTCCAACAGAAATGATATTACCGTGAAAAATTCGGATGTCACACTATGCCATACCTAGTCAACAAAATCAAGGGACATAATGTCAATAGCTTGACATACGAGAGCTTCCCGTCACTCATCTTAATATTACTCTTACTTCTGGACGTTTAACTCAATATAACACACATATATATTTATATACTTCCTATGTTACCACTTTTTTGTAGTTGGTCATTTTTTAAAAAGAAAATTGTATGTTTAGTCCATTTTCTGCGTAACACTTGTATTATGCTGGTTTGTTTAATATTCTTGTAGAATTCCTACTAAAATTAACGAAAAATCGAGATCTCCAGAATCATATGGCTAAATTTCAATATGATGACATAAAAGACATGAAGACAAATTTTCCCAATATGTTTTATGAAATTTTGATCACATTATCATTCTGTGGCCATATTGAAATATTATATACAAGTATTTCGATGAGCATGGGGATCCCAACGTGTGAAAACCATGGAAGCCCGTGGTCACATCATAAATTTATTAGTTTGCAAATGTAGTGAAAAAATGATTTTCCAAAAGATAACGTGTCACCCAAGTACTGAGCAAAACTCGTACAAAAATCTATTAAATCATCCTATAGCTAGATTATGGAGAAATCAGCTCATTTTCTAAATTTTTATGGACGTATTTGAGCATTTTAAAAAAATATTAAGTTTTTATTGAAAGAAGAATGTCTGGATGGTGAGGTTGGTGCAACATCTGTAATAATATAAGTAGCAAACATATAGTGGGAAAGGAAATTAAAATGCTAATTAGATTATCTGAAGTTTCCCCATCAATTTTAAAAATGTTTATGATAACGATTTTAATAGAAAAAATTGCTACGATATTGACCCTTCACTGTTGTACATAGGGGTACAAACGAGTCGAGTCGAGCCCGAGTATCATGATATTCGAGCTCAACTCGAAAAATTTTTTCACTACTCGAACTCGAGCTCGATCGAGTATTCATTTTGGAACTCGAACTTGACTTGTGAACATCTCGAGTTACTCGAACTCGAGCTCGAAAAGCTCGAGAATTTTTAGTACGAACTTACTCGAACTCGAGCTCGAAAAGCTCGAGAATTTTTAGTAGGAACATAAAAATTTGAATTTAAGTAGAAATATACAGAATTTGAGAATATACTCAAAGTGGAAGAATTCAAGTAAAAATAATGATCAAAATACAAATAGAAAGTAAACTACATCCAATTTTTTCAGCAAATTTTTCAGCAGACATTCCTCGTAACTTCTCGGATTGCAAAGAAGTCTTCAACAGTTTCGTAGCCTGTAATGAATATTATAGTTTTGGAAAGTTAGAAATATAAATAAAATATCTAAGCTATCAAATAGACAGCAGAGGAAGAAGTCATCAGAAAAATTGAAAATTTCCAAGGAATGCATGATGGACGTATGAACAAAATCTTCGAGAACCAAAAATGAAGTCAATCTAATTTTAAATCTCAATCATTAACGGTAAATAAAAAGACAAATCAATCTCAGGAACAAACCACGCGTATAAAATAAAAATCAAACTGCTCTCAAAACAAGCAAAAAAAATGGCATTATTCATTAAAAACAAAAATCGTGTATGCAACAACCCACTAACCAAAACAACAGTAGTAAATGAATAATAGAAGATATAGAACCCTACCCTAGATAACAATGCATTTCTGAAGCTCAAAAAATCCACCTAGAAAACATAAGAACAAGGGAATAAACAAAATCAAAGGCATAAAAAAACCGTAAGTGCACACTGACCTCAAATAAAATATAACTGATAGCGATCTATAAATTGTGATAGGTCTGAAAATCGTATAAACACTTACCACACAAGTGTAATACACTAACTCAAGGCAGGTGGAAACTGCTACAAACAAGTGTAATCCAGTGCCCTGCAATCCAAATAAGAATGAGACATTTCAGTCAAGGAATTTACATACATGTACGTTGTCTGGAACACACATACAATGGTTAAACTTTTTGAGTAACGGATTTTTTTTTTGTTTTCTATGAGCTAAAAATCAGTTACAGAGCACTCGTCTGTAACGGATATTCAAGAAAACATGAAGAATAGAATTATCTAAGGAATACTCGAACGAGACTTAGTTCCAATGTAAGTACCTCATTGAGGCCATCTTTAAAGCAGGTGAGATGCTCTTTATCATCCCTTGCAACTAATAAAGATTTCTCATTGGATTCTTCACCATTGTCTGGAATTAAAATGCCAGCAAATCGAACAATAAAATCAACCACCAGGACACTGCTAATCGAAACATTTTCTTCAAACCAAATCATTCCTTATAAAACTAAAAAAGAAAACAAAAAACCAAAAACAAAATACTGAATACCACTTGGCTTAGCCTGTGAACCGGCCTTTGCCCTCCTCTGATTTACTGCATAAGCTGCAGCTGTAGCAGCAGCAAGAAGAAGAAAGCCGGGACCGATTTGTTTGCTTACACCGACCAAAATTCTGATAATTTATCTTCGAATCCTCAAGATATAGATCTGGAGCTCCGGCTTTGATCACTCGAGAGACCATATACACGTGTAATCTTAATATATGCAATTATTATAGATTTTTAGATTGTGGATTAATTAATGTCCGTATTTTCCTCACAAAGGCAAAATACACAATAAACAAGCTAAAAATCATATGAGTTTGAACGGAAAAATTAATAAGAAGAAACATCACAGGCACATATTCATACCTGGACAACAGAGAGAATACCTGGACAACAGAGAGACCCATTTTCCCAAGGAAATGGTGAACGCGAAAGGAACCCTAAACGAGGAGAGATCGAAGAGCTTGGCTTATGTGGTAGGAGGAGCTACCACGGCGGTGAATCGACAACTGATATGGATAGGTAAGGGCGAAGGGAGAGGGACTACAGCTTATGCGGCGATCTTGCTTTTTGGTTAGGGTTAGAAAACATACACATAGATTTAAAAAAAATATAAATATATAAAAAATTAATAAAAATAATTTATAATTCGAGTAGCTCGAGAGCTACTCGACAAGAAATATAAATACTCGAACTCGACTCGAGTAAAAAATCGAGCTACTCGAGCTCGGTCAAACCGAGTTCGAGTCGAGCTTTGACCGAGCTGCTTGCAAGTAGCTTACGAGCTGCTTGGCTCATTTGCACCCCTAGACTTGTACGTAATATTGGTCTCCTGACATATCAAATTGAAAAATAAACAAATTAATAAAATTGGTCTCCTACCCTCCCAGCAGGTGTCGAATACTAAATTTCATGTTTATTTGTCTGTATATCATTTTGGCTTTTAGAAAAATCTCCAAATAAGGCATTATTTTAATGTGTATATCCTTTTGATTCAATATATACTAGACGCGTTGGATATTATGCATGAAAAATTATTCTTAACCAATCAGATTAAAAATAGAAAATAGATTTATTTGATATGTGCTACGTATAGAAGTGATCTATGAAAGACAAACAAGAACTTGCAGACAAAGCTAGCTAACAAGTGTGATGTAGCCAAATTATCTCAGTCGACGAGCTGATACCACCACGACGGGAGCTCGAGACGTCGGACACTGGTGGATGAAAAACACTTCTTCTTCTATCTTTCCCACATACGACGTCAATTGATGTAGCCAAATTATCTCAGCCGACGAGCTGATACCACCACGTCGGGACGTCGGGCCCTGGTGGATGAAAAACACTTCTTTTTGGTGCCTGCAGTCACAAATCACATGTCAGAGAGCGTCGGAAATGTGTCCGACGAAGCCCCTCCGATGTTTAAGTCAGGCAGGATGCGAGAGCAAAAAGAGAGAAAGTATATGTTGGGTGCAAAAAATGCTAGAATGTGTGTGTGAATGAATGTGGCGTACCTGGTATTTATAGAGGGGCTAGACGATGGAGAGGAACACATCTTGGCGAATATTCGCATGCACCGGATATCTCGGGCGAGATATTCTCCGTGATCCTCGGGGATCTTGTTCGTCTAATTAAGGAAAGACGTATCATCCCTGGATTCTTCAAATAAGGAAAGACTTATCCGGACGGAATTCATTCACATAAGGAAAGACGTATCTGGGTTGGATTATGCTTGCCATGACACTGTCCTCGGGAAACACTCCCGAGCTCAGCACGAGTCCTCGGGCAAACTCCCGATCTCGGAGTGAGTCCTCGATCGGTTTCTCGAGCTGAGCACGAGTCCTCGGGCAAACTCCCAATCTCGGAGCGAGTCCTCGGGCGACTTCCCGAGCTTAATAGCGTAGGTCGAGACCTGTAGCTTGTTGCTCGGTCCTCGGGTGCCGAGGTGGTAATAGGGGGCATAAAAGTGTATGTAATTTAAGATTATATATATATATATATATATAGAGCAGTTGGGGATCTATTTGTAGAGCCTCTGGTGTAGTATGATCGAGGAAAGGTGTGTATATATATATATAATTCTAATGTTTTGTACAATCAATTTCACCACCACGTTCGCGACGTGAGGTTGCTCTTTTTATTCTACTAAACAAACTTGTTATAATTTAATTGTCTGATATCATTCGTTTACGAGCATACGTGGCCCTAACTAATTCTTTATATATATATATATATATACACTAGTATTATATATCTTCTCTTGCTACTCTAAAATATAATCACAGTAATCTAATCTCTAGACCAATCAAGCTAAAATTAAGATACCCTAGTGCATTCATTTAATATTAATAATAATCACTTTATATAATGTGTTGGGATATAAGTGTGAATGAAAGCCCAATAAGGGTGTTGTCCCACATTGGTGGATTTATAAGAGTTATTCAACTTATATAGTTCCAATTTTGAGGTAAGGGTTGGACCCTTTGGGGTACCGAAGTTTTTGGGCGGGAGATGACTCTAGTCGGCTCGGTCTTGAAACACACACGCGCGCGCGCGCCCGGCTCGACGTGGCGCGGTGCATTATTTTTTTTGGGAAAAATTTATTCAAATTATTTAATTTCTCAAAGTCAAAAACCGAACTAAACCGACAGCCGAAACAGGCTGCATCACTTCGACTAAACAGTGCACCCCTTCGGAACTACTCTTACTCTCTTCAACCGGTGCACCTCTTCGAGTGAAGCAGCACCTGTTCGGATGAAGAGTTGCACCAGTTAGAAACAACTGACCACCGTCTATAAATACTGGCGGTGTGGATTCGAGAGATACACCCCTTCGGAACATATTTTTTGTTTGCTGTCATTACGAACTGTTGTGCTGCATTTTGTAATCGTTAGTCGTTGTCTCTTAGGGACGATTGCCGCTACGAGAGCACATTTCTCGGGCAATTTCGTCTTGCGGAAAGAGGACTTTCCTCGCCTCGACTTAGACGAAACAGAAACATACATCTGGGAAAACATAATGTTCAAACTGTATCTACACATAATAGACGTTAACCATGCGCTTGAAGAGTCACATGTGCAGCAAAAAATTATACGCACAGGATGATTGATATAAAGTGTTCAATAAATTACTCGACTGTGATGTTGAATTAATATATTTTAATGATAACATTGATAATAAGATGAGACAACACCACCAAAGTCTCAGGACCCATATAATACATTTCAAACTCAACTGACCAAAAAAGTAATATGGTTTAGTTCCATTTAAGCAAGGGAACATGCGAATTTGGTATTGTAAATTGGTTTAAATATATGCATTAACATTTTTTCCACATTTAATTTGATATTTTCTGGTTTACTGCCTACTTCCCAGAAATATCCATATGACAATAAATTTATCCTCGGGCCTTGTACACATCATCTCACGTTATAGGAGCTCACAATGTCCGAAGTAGTTACCTTAACCATGAGGGGATGCAGAAGGCAGGATTAGTGACTGAATGCAGCCATCGGCATAGCGACGTAAATGAGAGTAAATATTCTAAACTATAAATTTCGTGAGTTTAGTTTTCTGTGGTGCTATTTTGAAATGTGAAATGTTTTCCTTAGACTGTCTACTCCATCTCAAACTGATAAGTTTTTTTCATTAGATTACTTTATCGACATTATTTGATAATTTGATACAGTGAGTGGTAAACAAATAAATAATAGAGTTAACGGTATGATCATTACCAAGTTTGTCGTCTACTGGATGAAAAAGAGAAATGGGAAAATGAGTTATCGGGAAATTAACTTTAAAAAGTTCTTGGATCATGAACCATACTTAATATATATATAATAAGTATCAGCTTTATATTTATTTATTTAATAGTTCACATCTTAGGGAATATCATACATATGTTTATCAATTCATGGAGATTAGCAATCGTACTTGAAAGCTTATCTGAATAATAATAATAGTAATAATATTATAATCCCCCATTTATCCTGAGTTCTTTTGAACCTTTTTTAATCACTTAAATTCCTGTGCTTAATGTTTTTCTTTTTTAAAAGGCACTTTTGTGTGGGTGTGTGCACATTTAAAAATAGGGGTTTCACCTTCACCATTGTCCTAAAACCAAAAAAAAAAATATGTTATTATATTATTTGGTTTTTGCTTAAGAAATCAAACACCTATATATTTTGGGTGATATTTTTTATGTCCCTTCCGTTTTATCCATATATTTATTTAGTAACTTAACTGATAGGTATACCTCTGGAGATTGTTCTAATCTTTTTATATAACCGAAAAAAATGTTACAATAATGTAAGGATAAAGCGTTTACCACAAGGTCAAAATTATAATCGTTGGTTAAGGTGCAATTTTATTTTCTTATATTGTGACAGCATATAATGCATCTATTGTGTGCGTTGAAGTTGGACTGTTAGGCACATGAGTCCGGGAAGGTGCGTGTCTAATTGCTGGTGCTGTCTCATTTCCTTGGAGATCGGTTTTACTTCTTACCCTACCGTCTTCCTTATCCCCATTAGAGATAGTATTATTCGTTAAGATATGACATCATTTTTACAGTCCAACCGACCAATCAGATCAAGAGGAGCAACATCGACAGTTTGACGTAGGAGAGCTTCTCAAGAGGTCATCCATCCAAATACTTCTCTCGCTAATGTACGCTTAACTCAATAAATAATAAATAGCCGGATAGATATTGTATCCTTCAATTGGTCAAAATTTGGTTTCACCCTTTCCACATAAAAAAATAAAATTTATTGTATATTTAATCCAATGGTCATAGGACTGGTAACAAATATCTGTTTGAAAGTGGTGAATATATAAATCAATCCGCGAAGATACCTGCATGTTCTTAGCTGTTCAAATCAGTAGTTTTTGGGAATTTAATATTGTAATTCGCCTGGTTTTAATTTTTGTTCCAGTTTTTAGGTTGTTTTAGGGAACTTAATAGCTTGATCTTAGTTGTCTTCCATTTTTAGGTTCTTTGTTATATACAAGAATAGTCTGTACACAGTTTTTATTAATACAAGATAATAATAATATCTTTATATCCAATATCAACTTTCCGCCAGAAGTCACTAAACTTATAAATAAACCAAGGTATTGAATCAGGATCACATGTTAATTAACTAGAAACTAAAAACTTCTGTAAGCCAATTTACATGGGATCTTACATATTATTTTATGAATATGAAACACAAAATTTAATTCCATTTTTTTGAAAAAAAATCATACAGAATGTGCATGGTATATATGATGGAGAATAAAATAATGCATATAGGGGTACAAATCTAAGGTCCCTCACCTCTTCCTACTATTGGAAAAGGACCAGCCTACGAATTGTGAGTGTGATTGATAAAATGAATCCATACAATAGGAATAAACAAAGGTAAGAAAGTTCAATATCCCGGGTGATATTAATTAAAGGTAAAATATTTATAAGAAAATTTAAGATAGGAAGGTTCGTTTGAGTTTGTAATAATCTTTTGGATTAATGTAAGGAGATTATTTTCTTAAAAAAAACTATCACATTGAGTAATTTAATTTAAATCGATCTTTAAATGTACAAGTCCATGAAAAAAAAAATTTTAAATATGAGGTCTTGTCGCCTCGATCCGACCTCTATAATGCATTGCATTTTATTTTATTTAATTTGGAAAATAAAATTTTGATGCATGCATCTTCTTTGATCTTTTCACGTAGACTTACTTTTCATTTTTTTAGGTATAGATTCTCCTTGCTAATTAAGATTAAGACATGTAGATGTAACTTTCAAATAATCATTGGAGGACTGTCATTAATGCATGATTGATTCAAGTCCCCTCAATAGATGTTAAAATTTAGGATCTTCCTTTAAATTTTTTTTTAACAAAATGTGACAATTATTTTTCAAGTGTTATATATTATATAATTGCAATCGTCTTTCTTTTTTGTCATAACTTATAGTGACATCACTTGATTGACCTAAATCGGAGAAACATATTTCTTTGGACCTATTTTAAAAATGATTCAAATGATTATGGAATCGAATGTAAAGTTTGGCCAATATTAAGTTTATATTATGAGGTTAATATAATATATGGCTCGAATCCACGATAATTTAAACTAAATAATGTCATCTCTATCTTTTAATGAATCGTTTCGTTCCATAAGTCGAATGATACCTTAATATGTATGGTTGTTCCTTATGCATTAGAACTAAAATTATTTAGATACCGATTTTCATGGGTGATAATTTTATATATAATCTGAAAAATTCGAGTCTGCATTTTGTATATTTTGTCAATGCTTGATATCTGTAGCTAAACCATGAGCTGATACCACCACGTCGGTAGTTCGGGAACGTCGAGCACTGTTGGATGGAGAATGCTTTTTCTTCAAGCCTACAAACACAAATCATTGGTCAGAGGACGCCGGAAGTGTGTCCGACGAAACCCCTCCGATGCTTAAGTCAGACAGGATGCGAGAGCAAAAAGAGAGCAGGAGAAATATATGTTGGGTGCAAAAGGATGCTAGAATGTGTGTGTGAATGAATGAGGCATACCTGGTATTTATAGAGGGGTTAGACGATGTAGGAGAGCATATCCTAGCGTATATTCGCATGCACCGGGTATCTCGGACGAGATATTCACCGCGATCCTCGGGATCTTATGGTTTAAATTAGGAAAGACGTATCATCCCTGGATTCCTTAAATAAGGAAAGACGTATCTGAGTTGGATTCTGCTTGTCATCACACTGTCCTCGGGCCACACTCCCGATCTGGGCGTGAGTCCTCGGGCGAACACCGATCTCAGAGGGAGTCCTCGGGAAACTTCCCGATCTTAATAGCATAGATCGGGATTGAAATGCGTTGTTTGATTCTCGGATCCCGAGGTGATAACAGATGCATCAAAATCCTTATATTTTCTCCCATACAGCATCTTCGAACTCAAGATGTCGTTTTGTTGGTATATGCCTCGGATGAAAGACTAGCAACGATTACCGAAGCATATATTTCAGCCGACTTTGGACCATTACATGGGCCAACCGGCCTAGCCCACTTGACAAGAATATTTATATCACACAAATATTGCCCTTTTGTCTTGCATCTAGATATTTTTTTTAATTATCAATAAAAAAAGGATATTTTTTTTATCATGCTCATATTAATAAAAGGTACTATTTTTTTATATTTTACAATGATGATGATACTTTTTCAAGAATGAGCTCACTTCACATCTAAGCCTAATTTTGGATCTAAAGCTGATGGTTTCAATTTAATTTATAAACCGAATTGGCAAAGGTATGAAATAATTCGGGCACTTGTCTGCTAAAAAAATGCTCTTGTTTTCTTCTTTTCAGGTTTTAAAAATTTAGAACTTAATTCAATTCCTCCAAATTTAAAAAAAAAAAGAAGAGAGAGAGAGAGAGACCTTATCTTGCATGATATTTTTACCAATATTCCAATATGCATCCCAATTACAGATGGAGTCAAGCGTTGATTGAATCCGAATTTCACAAATCCAATCTTGTTGTAATCTACAAAGAATATATATATTAAAAGTTCTGGCACACAATTGTTTTGGATAGCCGATGGTTTTTTTTTTTTTTGCATTATATGCTGCTATCAACAAGAATATCATATCATCGTATACCATGGACCATGAAAAATTAAAGGAGAAACATATATAATTCACTAAAGACATTCGAACTTACTAAACTATGTACGTAATTAGTTTCAATTAGTTATTTTGTATCTAGTGCGTACGAGTTATTCACATTTCATTTGATGGTCAGATATTCGAGTTTATTCATTGCAAGAAAGAACTCGTTATATGGGTCTAGATCATTGATACGCTCCCTAAAACTCCATGTGTGTCCTTGTTTCTCATATTTGATTTGAATATTTGTACTTTAAAGTAGAGAAAAGAAAAAAATATTTCATATTATATTTTTTATCTGTAGCTTTGTTTTTTATTTTTTCCTTGGTGATGGTGCTAAGAAATTGATTTACTAAGCTGCAAATGAAGCTTGTTTTGTAAGTGAGAAAAATGAGTTTGGGATGTTTAAAGAATGGGTGGAGAAGTAAATTCTCTTTACTTTCTATTTTTGCAGTTTATAGTAGCAAAATACCTTCATAAAAAACTGATAGCAAGGGGGACCAAATTTTGAAGTTCGATTTCAGGTACTGTGGCTGGAATATAGAGACATATATAATTATTACTTTCCAAACTGCACATATTATCTTATTATAAAAATTTAATGCACATGCTAGAAAACTCACACAATAATTGTACGGATTTAACGTTATACCTATACAAGTTCTGCAGAGAAGAAGCAAATCAATCCTACCAAATTATCGTAACTATTTGTCCACAGGCATGCATGCTTGTCCTTGTAGCTAGAAAGATCTAGTAATGTACAAATGGAAATTATGATAACTTAACCGAATTTGACATATAAGTTGGCAATTTTGCTTTGGTGATTTATAAAAAAATTGTTTATAGTATAATATAGTTTTTTTATTGTAAAGTTTCTCCTTATTGTCCGGATATACAAGCAGTAATTGATATCAGGTCGACGGTACTAAACTATATGTCAACAATATCTTTTGTGTCACACGTTAATATATGTTCCAATAAAAAAGAATAATAAATCCAATTTAAATTTGACTACAATGAATAACAGTATGTTAAGATCAAGAGTTTACCACTTGACTAAAAGTTATAGCTATTAGCCAATGTACAACTTTATTTTCTTATAATGTGACAGCGCATAGTGCATTTATTGTGTGCGTTAAGTTGGGCTGTTAGGACCATGAGTTAGGGGAGGTACGTGTCTAACTGCCGGTGCTGTCGCAATTCTCTTAGATCAGTCTTACTCTTCTCCAGTCGTCGATCATATCTCCAACAGAGATAGTATATAAGATCCAGCATCACACTTTTACTGTCCACATGGCCAACCAGATCAAACGACGCAACATTAGCAGCTTGACGTACGAGAAATTCTCAGGAGGTCACCCATCTCAGTATTGCTCTCATCCATGCACGCTTAACTCAGCACAGTACAACTAGTTATTGAATCGATAGCCATAATGTTGTGATAGATGGATAAGAACTTATGCATAAAACTATTACAACCGTATATAATTAGCGATCCAAGTCTATATTCCAAATTGCGTGAAAAATATTTATAATATTCCCAATCCCTTATTTACTTGCCTATAATTAGCCAGGTTTGCCTGTAAAATGTTGGTCAATTGATATGGCGCAATTCAAAAGATAGAATTATACTCTTCGGTTGTGGTTCTTAAGGAGACAAATCTCTCCACATTGTGCAAGTTTAAAAACTTCATCATATAATCAGTACTAAATAAAAAATATACACACACATATATATCAGGAAAAAGAATAATTTGAATTGAGGGTGACGTCATCCGTAGGACTGCTTATATATATGCAACAAGTGCAGCTCTTTCACACATCCAAAACTCCTCAAGTTACATTCGTTCTCCACAAACCTGAGGGGAGTCTAGCTTCCCCCTCCATACTAACAGTTCCATCTTAATTCATTTTCAGTTATATCGATGGCGTCGACCTCGATGACACGTAGCTCAGGCAGCACATGGACTGCCAAGGAGAACAAGGCGTTCGAAAAGGCGTTGGCGGTGTTCGACAAGGACACACCGGATCGTTGGGCGAACGTGGCGAAGACCGTCGGAGGGCGAACACCCGACGAAGTGAAGAGGCATTATGAAATCCTTGTGGAAGATGTCAAGTATATTGAGAGTGGTAGAGTGCCATTTCCCAACTACAGGACCACCAACGTGGAATCACAAAGGTCGGATTAATTATATATTAACACATAATTCATAACGAGATTAATATCTCAATTGACAATTTCATATATATTTATACTTGTGTGCAGGATGAGGATCGTGAACATGCGGTGAATCTTGGAACCACGAAATGGGGGAGACTCGACTCTTAAGTATTAATTAAATTATATATATAGTAGAGTGAAGAATCATAAATTATAAAATGATGATTCATCCATACTCTTATCTATTTTATCCAACGTCTATCAATTTATAGAAAGGATCCCCTCTGTAACCTTTTATACTCCATAAATAAAATGATTCAACATATTGACTTGTGTGTTTCTTAATTTACATTTGTTGTATATTATCATTTCAGTGTTTCATAGTCATCATATCGTCGTGTATGCTTTCATTTAATTTAAAAAAAGAAGGTAAACGAAAGAATCAATTATAACTATATGATCTAGACTCTTCAGAATAATCTTGTTATAACTTGCAGTCTAAAAGAAGTGTTCAAAATATTTTTGATATTTTTCAATTTTCGATTTCTTAGTATATTTGTATTTTTACAAAAAAAAAAAACTAATTTATTAACATCTCGAGTCTTATAATTAATTTAATGTGAATGACCCTTGGTTTTATAAGTTTCTATAAAAGTTAGCTGTTACTTCCCATTTGCTTCCCATACCAAGATTTGATTATGGTGATCCTTGAACTTCAATAATTATTCCTACTAGGTAGAACAATCGAACCGTAATATTTGAGTAGCTATAAAGTTCAAAAGATTGGAATTGTACTAATATCAATGCTAGTTTTTACCTAGTGGTAAGCGGTTAATGTTAACAGTAATACTTTTTATCGTTAAAAAAAACTTTGAGCGGCTGCGGATAAATTAACTAAGTTGGTCAATGTACTTACAGTATCATGTATAGCACAATAATCCCCGATTTTACGGTCTTAGTTCAGAAATTTAAGCCAAAAAATGTGGATAACAGATAATAAAAATCATGCGGCGCACAGGACATTAGTTAATTATATATTACGTCTGAATAACGTAAAAGATTTTTAACACCGGTCTGAAATTAAATATTACACTCTACTTGGAGCAAGCAAGTATTTTTTCCAAATACATTTAAAATTCAGAGAATATCTCCCACCAAGTGCAAAGTCGCTTAATTTTCTGGGTAAAGAAGAATTTTAATAATTTATGGTTTTCAAATACTTAGACCTGAAATATTTTGTACGATAAAATGTTTGCTTATTTGTCAAAATCATAGTCAATGTGACATAGTGATTCAATTTTTATTTTTATTTTTAGCATATAGCAGCTAATCACCGTCCATGTCTTTTTAGTCCAAAACAATCAGCTTCCGATCCAGGAATTATGCTTCAATTACCATCAAATTTGACACACTTATTGCTCACGTAACAATTTTTTTTTACATACTTGTTTTAAAACTAGGCTACTTGTAACTTGTTTTGAGTACTTCAGATATGATCAATTTAATGAGATAGATATCCGACCTAGCTAGCTCACTCAATAAAAATTATTATTTAAATATAAAATTTTATTTTTTACTATATATGAAACGCATTGATTCGTATCTTGGATATAAATTTACGAGACTTTCTCACAAGAGATCTACTCTATTTTATAAGATAATTATGGCTTCGAAAAATTTTTTATAGTTGTGGATAAAAATTTCTTACGGTTGAGTTTCAAACTTATCATAATTGGTTTTTTAAGTATAACCTATGTTTAGTGACGAATGTAGAAATATTCAAGATGCATGAATGTCATGTTATGGGCTCAAGCCCTTGGAAGCACATGACATTTCCGAGCTCATTTTATTAAAATGTGATACATCGGAATGTTACCTCGGGATCCAAGGATCGAGCTGCACGCTCCATATGTCGAAGTACACCGAGAACTCGGGAGGGTTACTCGAGGAGGCACCCAATAATTCTCTTCATTTGATGCTCTACGTGAAGGTCATGTCTCTAAGAGTCTGACCAGTCCACGACACTATAAGCTCTAAAATCAACGAGGATCACAGAGACAATATCCAAGATAACCATCAATATGAGCATGATCTTCGCCGCGAGATGTGCCCCAGCGCATCGCGTGTCGGGTAAAGAGTCCTAGCATATCACACATCGGGTAATGCGACCGTTGCCACGGCTTAACCCCTCTACAAATACCAGGTATGCTCCCTTTCACATTCATTCATATCTTCACCCGGTATCACTTTGCAAATATTCTCTCTATTGCTCTCTTTCTCCAGATCTCCCGACCTGACTTTAGCATCGGAGGGACTTCGTTGGACACACTTTCGACGCCCTCTGACCCGTTGTCTGTGGTTGTAGGTGTTTTAGAGGCGTCGATCACTCTCCACTCATCGCCCATCCCGACGTCCTGAGCTCTCGTTCTCTCGAGGTGATGACGGCTTGTCGGCTGAGAGAATTCGGTTACATCAAAATGATTAACTCAAATTATTCGTCAACGCTTATTATAAATATTTGAGATTTTTTTTCCTAATGCATGTCGATAGGTGCATCTCACTATATATCTTGAAAACATTCGGATGACAAGACGACGGAAGATGAAAGCTATGTATATATGTTTAGTAGGGAGAATTTTTTGAAAATGTTAGTTAATAAAAAGATATTAATACAATTAATTTAAATTGATGAAAAAGCTAATGCAATACTTCATAATACAGTGCGAATGGATAGTTCTGTATATAATTTAAATGGCATTAGCTGTTCTGTACCTGAATCTTCAAAGTCTTTCACCCCAACCTCAGATAATATAATCCAATTCGGCTGAACGGTTATTTCTAAAATTTTATTCAATTTTTGAAAAAATTTGGATCAAGCCAACTCTGATAAAAAGAATACTTAAGTCGATTTCAAATTTATCTGGTTTCAAAATTTCTCCAATATAAACTTCGTAAAAAATAGCTGTTACAACTTTTAACAAAATTCCATTATTGTATTAACTTTTTTAATAGAAATACTGTTTAAAAGTTCAATATATTTTCTTATTATAGTTTCTATCAATAATAATTATTTTTCCCTAAACTCTCGAAACAAGACCAAAAAAACACGCCTGTTGGACCTATGAATTAGTTGATTTGAAATATATTATATCGTTACGTTGTTGAATCTATGATTATAATTATAAACCGAGCATATGCTTAATTAATTGGCGATCATATCGGAATCCGTATGTACTTCGCTTAATATTGCTTTTTAATTAATAATATCGGAAGATGCATACAAAAAATTACATCTGAAGGAAGATTACACCATATATTCTTAAATAAAATGCGAAATTATTAGATATACTAAAAAGAGTATTTCTGAAGTCATCGGTAGGCTGCTCTTAAATATATGAGTAAACGGCTAGCTGATGATTCTTGAAATGAACTTCAATCTTTCCGAAACCCTGGAATCCTGTCAATTAACCACGCAGTTTTTTTTTATTATTAGAAGGCAATAATCATATATACAATCTGGTCGAGTTAGATAAATATCGAATATTTTTTTCGATCGATTTTGCTAAATTCGAATGATTGGATTAATTGAGTTTTTAAAAAATATCGAAACATGCGCATATATGTACAAGAATATTATATTTATTGACTCAATTATGTGGGATATTTTGTTAAAGGTGGCACTGTTAAGGATATTCCCTTTGCATGCATGGGTGGACAAAAAAAAGAACCCAAAAGAAATAAAAAAGAATGGTGGACCAGAAAATAAAGTCAATAAATGACAATATCAGTATCCTTCACAAAAAATAAAACAAAAATGAAAAAAAAAATAATAACAGGAACCTTTCGAATACTTCATCTGTAACTGGGAAACGGCACGTAGCCGGACTCGATTCGCCGGAGATCCTCCATGAGAATCTCGAAGTGCCTTTTGACCTCATCGGCGGACTTGCCGCCGCCCATGGCCCTAGCTATGTTCTGCCAGCGGTCGGGGGTGTCCTTATCGAAGCGAGCCAACGCCTTCTCGAACAGTTTGTTCTCTTGGGGAGTCCACCGGGTCGAACTAAGTGAACCTGAAGCCATGATAGCCAAGAAAACAAAGCTGTTCGATCGATACGTGTTCTGAATTGGGATGGTTGCATGGGGTGCCCTTATATATACTGTGTGGGGAGGAGGGGGATCTCTGTATTTGGCTAAAGTTGGAATGAGTGATTCGTCTGCATTACAGCCACAAGGTGAATGGGACAAAGATCTACTTAATTGCAACAGACTATTAGTGGATGTATCGAGTGATTTTTTGTAGCATTTTGAAGGAAACTTATATTTGATTGTTTGAAATATAAAAAATAGTGTGATTTTATTAATATTTGATAATATCCTCTAGATATTCAGATGGTTAGTTCTCATATGATCATGGATCAGATCAACCTGGTCCATGATTCTAGTAAAAAGTAATGTTTTTTTTTTATTTCGGGTTTGTGTCAGAGATCCATCTAATAAAAATACAGCCACGACGTGCATGATTATGTAAAATATTTATCATTCCTCAAATCTTTCCTTAATTGTTCAAATATTTTTCTTGAAAACAATATCCATACCAATCCAAGCACAATATTTTTCGATATATGGGAAGCCCACGCTAATCTTGAAGGGCCCCTAGTTATATTATGATCTCACTACATATCCATATGAAGATTTTGTCCTTAAAATTCTTAACATGTTATTAGTGCATAGAAGTAAAAGACAGGAACGTGGGGACCAGGTTTTCCTCCCGGGTGCACAAATTAAACTAAGGGTTTCGGGGTACAAATCAATTATATACGATATCCAATTTTAGGGTTAGAGGTTGTACTTATTCATGGTTCCATTGAACTGAATTTTCCTGCAATCAAACACCTATTTTTGGCAAGAAAGAAGCATGTTGAATGTTGGGGGCTCATAACATTGGAATTGAGGTTTTGGACTCTTTCCAACCCCATTATACTTGCATAGTACTCATTATTAATATAAGAAAAACAATTTTAAAAAAACACAATAAAATATACCTTTTTTAAACTAATTGAAAAATATATGGTTGAATGACTGGCATTAAATGATAAAGTAATTGTGGTCATATGTTACAGACCCCTCTAAACGGGCCTCGTGACAAATATCAATAAGTATTCCCGTACGTACTTAACAAAAAAATTGATTAAATATGACATGGTAGACTAATACCAAAATCTGAATAATTAGGTTACCCGAAACAAAAACTAGGATAAGTCCTGGACAAATTTATCCACATTTGAAATAGTAACATATATATATATATATATATATATATATATATATATATATATCTAAGAGCTGGGGACCAAATAAACATAATCTTATGATTCTTTGATTTGATGATCGAAATTCAGTGCATAAAGCAAAAGGAGATTTGGATCATTGAATACGATGATAAGGTCTCCTTTTCAAGAATAAAGCCCAAAGATTTTTGAATCACTTGATCCCTTGTTATTGGGCAATAAGTAGAGATGTGGACCTTTTGGAATCCGACCCGCAAGAGGGTCCACCACTCATAATTGGTCCCTCCCATTTTGGGCCATTTAAAAGAACAAATTCGTCTGATTATTCGAATTAATTAATGTCAGCAAATGGGGCGAAAGGGGAAAAACGAATGTCTCACGTTCGAGATTAAGTCGATATACGTAAGAGTTGTACGAGCCATGCAAAAGGAATCCTCTTCCCAATCATTGGTTTTTGGGTTTTATCATATTTTACTGTCATTCAACTCAAATTTATAAACTAAACAAATGAATGTTTGAGTTGTACCCATGGTTCTTTGATCTTCCAAAACTCGTAAGAAAATTTTGAAGATCATCCCATAAGATGGCTTGTTCAAACATTCGCATAATCTCCTGAAGATCATCGCAATTGTCGGTCGTGTTAAACAGATTTTCTAACATATTCGACCCATAGAATTAACTTTTTATTAACAAAAATGTATTTTTCACTTAAAATGAATCGAGTCTCCAATCTAATATTTATAATATATTGGGGTCAATATGAAACTATATTTTTCACTTCAAGAATCATTTTTCCAATAGTGTTGAGATAGCAAAATTCATGTAAAAGGGACTATGTCGATATATTATTGTCGTACTAGGTACCAGCAACATCATATCAGCACTTACACGAAAAAAAACACAAAGTGCAAAAAAGTTAACTTCGTGAGCTAGGTTTAAAATTTGATTCATTAATATGATCAAAAACCGATATTAATCAATCTATGTCATGGCATTTCAATATACAAAAATAATATTTTGTATTAAACTTTAATTTATAAGAACTCTTTGCTATATTCTTGACTATAAAGTATATAAACCCATACCAATATGTACAAAGCAACATAAATTTCAGTGAAGTTGGATACCAGATCCTCTCAAATTTGGAATCGCTCACTTTAGGCCCAACTTATTGATGAAGGTTGGCCCTTATATTATTTGAGTGACCCATTTTTTGACCCAATAATAAAGAGTACATTTGTCATAAAATAATAAAACTTTTACTGCAATAATAATCAAATTGTATGAGAACATCTTTTTCCTATCGTACGTGGTGTAGATATACCTGTCCATTTTAAAATTACAAAAATAAATATTAAAACTAATTTTTTGCATTATAGACATAGATTCTTATTGTAATCTCTACTGTCAAATTAAAATCGATTCAACCAATCTTCTTGACCAAGAATTAACCTGTAATCTAGCGTCTCTCTTATATAACTTGCTGTACAGTTCAATTTCACATGCACAATGATCACAGACAATCAACATACACAAGAAAGCAGAAAAACAACACCAGAAATTTACATGGTTCGGTTATGAATAAACCTACATCCACGGGAGTCTCCACTCAATACAATATACCAAATATGTGTACAAATAACGCATCAAGATGCACAACAGTTTTCAATTTGTACAAGACACAAATTCAAACTTTCTTGAATCTTCCTGCTGTGCCCTTTGATTTCGCTTCTCTGATGGAGGAAAGCCAGAGAGTTCTCTTTCTGTTATTCAATCTCTGTGTTTCAGTCGTGCCTTTTTTTTCAAACTGCTGTTTATTTATAGGTGGCCCTTTCTTGATCTGGTTGACCCACCAATTACCAAACGGTTTATGACCAACTCAGAAACTCCTCAAGTTTAATAAAGCTGATACAGTGACACTCAATTTTTTTCTGTCTTTGTTTTATTTACTGATTTTTCTTTCACTTATGATTTGCAATTTACTGATTTTTCTTTCACTTATGATTTGCAAAGGGATGGGAAAGCACCGTTATAGAAGAATCAGTATCATTTCTCACCGTAATGGTATATATATATATATATATATATTTGGTTAAATAGTTAAAAATCGAACCGAATATTTTCGGTTTTACCTCTCAACGTATCGGTTCGATTTGATCGAGCCAACACACCCTTTTTTTTTAGGAATTTATTTCAAACAATGGTAATTGTATAAAAACTTTAGTTTACTGTACCATGTTAAGATTCTGAATAAACATGCATAAGAAATAAATTTTATTTTATAGTTTTTATGGTTAATGATAAGTTACTAAAATAACTTTTAAAAAGTTGTGCCAAGAATGAATGACGATATTATAAACGGCGGCTTGCTAGTGAAGTTCCTCTGAGTTTCCGCTAGAGTGTGTGGACTTTTCAATCCGCGTCCGCGTCCACGTCACTTCGAATGGGACGACTTCTTGAAATGAGACGAAGAAGACGAACTATAAGCAATTCTTGAGCAAAAATGGGACTTGATAATCATGAAAAGATGCTGCTCTTGTTTATTATATACTTGTGCATCGCTTTCACGGACTCTACTATCGATGATCCCGCAGTGTACATGATCAAAGGTGATGTCTCGATAAGCTGCGGCTTCAATGGCGTTTCCGCCGAGCATAATGGCAGGAAATGGATAGGAGATAAGCACCCGAAGCTGAGCTCCTCGCTGCAGTTGACGGGTACCTCCACCATCTCAAGTGTCATCCGTGGAGACTCGGATCGGGACTATCAGACTCCTTATAAAACCGCGAGAATCTCTCGCTCGGCTTTCTCCTACGCGTTTCTTCTAAGCCCAGGTGAGAAGTGTATCCGCCTTCACTTCAATGCCGCTGCTGCGTATAAAGGATTCGAAACAGGGAGGGACTTGTTCGACGTTGAGGCCGGACCTTTCGTGTTACTTGGTAACTTCAGTGCTTCGCTGGCCGGTGATGCTCTTGGTTTGAGTTACTTTACTAAGGAATATTGTCTCAATGTAGAGGAAAATCTGCTACTGAACATCACTTTCTCCCCTGCCACGCGGCCCTCGCCGGAGGCTTATGCTTTCATTAATGGGATCGAGATAACCCCAGTGAGCCTGGAGCATTCTTACTTTCATGGTGAGGGTGTTGGAACACGAGTGATTGGGCATGAGTCTCAGTTGTTCTACATTGACAATGGGACTGCACTAGAAATGGTTCACCGAGAAAAGATCTGCTGCGATCCTGCCTTACCGGATGACGATTTCAGCGACATATTTGGGGCGGCCACGGGAACAACAGTTCCCAAAGAAAAGGTGAGAGTTCTGAACTGGAGAGTACCGGCAGATGTGGGATTCAGGTATTTGGTCAGGCTTCAATTCTCCAATGGAAGAGGACTCGAGATGAGTGAGAATGGCAAGCTGATCTTCAAAGTCCTCATCAATGGACTAGTAGCTTGCACGAATCTTGACATATTCCAAGAAAGGGATAGTAAGCGTAACCATATGGACTTTATGGTTATAATGAGAGGGCGAAAAGGTGACGGTAAACGTGATATCTCCCTCGAATTATATGACGAATCCATTGATGGGAGTGGACTCTTCACGGGATTTGAAATACTCAAACTCAGCAACCTTGACAATAGTCTTGATTGCCCCATTTCCTTGCCTTCTACAAGGGACTCACCATCCTGGACTTTTCGATCTCTGCTGTCAAGTATGGCGCGAAGAGATGTTATTACAACTGTTGTGGTAGCAATATTTTTTCTGGCAAACATCAATACTCCTACCCTGAGAAGAATTTCGAAATCTAACAATGCAGAAGAGAATAACAAACCATCTGACAATGCGGAGGAGAAAAACAAGCCATCAGCCAGGGCAGAACGATTTTGTCGTCGTTTTTCTTTCACCGAGATACAGCTGGGTACCAACAATTTCAGCGAGGCACTTGTAATTGGAAAAGGTGGATTTGGAAAAGTCTACAAATGCCAAATTGATGGTGGGGGAAACACTGTTGCTGTAAAGAGGTTAAAATCAAACTCTAGGCAAGGATCACCTGAATTTTTGATAGAGATTGAAACACTTTCTGTACTCCGACATGCAAATCTGGTCTCTTTGATCGGATACTGCAACAATCACGGGGAAATGATTCTCGTTTACGATTACATGTCCAATGGAACTTTGGCAGACTACCTCTACAAGCTTGAAAGAACTGGTAACACCTTTGCTTCTCTAAACTGGAAGAGACGTCTTGACATATGCATCGGAGCTGGTCGTGGACTTGATTATCTTCACACAGGACACTCAGTCATTCATCGTGATGTCAAGGCTTCAAACATCCTCCTGGATGAAAATTTCACGGCTAAGGTCTCGGATTTGGGCTTGGCTAAACATGAGAATAGAATCAATGCACAGAGCCATGCAAGCACAAAAGTTAAGGGGACATTTGGATATTTTGACCCGATTTACTTGAGAACGGGTAGGCTTACAAGGAAAAGTGACGTATATGCCTTTGGTGTGGTGTTGTTGGAAGTATTGTGTGGGAGACCGGCATTAGACCCAAGTGTTCTAATGGATGAGCATAACCTAACAAAGTGGGCTCGGGATAAGATCAGTAAAGGAGAAGTTGATCTGATTGTAGCTTCATGTCTGAGAGGGGAAATTTCACCAGATTGCTTGAAAACATTTGTAAAGGTTATCGAAAGATGCTTGGATGATGAGCCAAAGAAAAGGCCCACGATGACTCAAGTCGTTGTGCAACTAGAGATGGCACTTGAGCAGCAGGAGACCCCAAGATCTTCGACTCCAAA
Organism: Dorcoceras hygrometricum; assembly: GCA_001598015.1. NCBI lineage: Eukaryota > Viridiplantae > Streptophyta > Magnoliopsida > Lamiales > Gesneriaceae > Dorcoceras > Dorcoceras hygrometricum. The sequence continues at coordinate 229,987 of KQ991027.1, read as the reverse complement.
CGCGATAACAGGAGTTTCTTCTCATCATGATGAGGTCAACGAATTAGTTAGCAGACGACGAACATCGCCCTCCTCTGACGAGCAAACTATAACCTCTCATCCAAGAGAACAAACTCGCAGAAATGAAGGTGCCAATGAGTTGGTCAGCGGGACACTAACAATGGCTTTCTCTAGTGGGAGAACTACGACCTCTCATGGAAGAGTACGAACTAGCCACAATGATGAGGTGAATGATGGCAGTTGGCAACTAACATTGTCCTCCCCAGGTATAATGTCCATACCTCCTCCAAGAGCACGATCTTCCCCTAACACGGATATTGGTTACCATTCATCTGAAGAAAACCAGGGGAACACCCCAGGATATAGGCCTTCGTTTCGGAGGTCATGGAAGGCATTTATGAACAGATTTAAGTCCCCAAAGAAAAACAAATCACCTATATCAGGTATACTTTTATATCAAGATGTAGAAAAAGAATAGAAAATAAGCTCAAGACTTATTTTCTAACATTCTGATAACTGAAAACATTTAATCTTAGTTTGTAAAATATTTGAGAATTGTTTTAAAAAGGAACTCAAGGTTGAGTGTGAATGGAGCATAGCGCAAACTCATTAGAATGCACAGGCTATGATAATTGTCGACGGGCGAATGTGCTTGTACTAATTAGATTTATCATTTACTTGATGAAAGAGGGAGCAGGACTGCACGTGTTTGATTTTAACACCATTGCATCAGCAACCAACCAGTTCGCCTCATCGTGCAGAATTGGACGAGGTGGATACGGTCCGGTTTACAAGGTGAACTTTTTCTAGACTGGCCATCTAATTTTTGCTGCTCTATTCTGAATGTTTCTACTGAGCTTCACCGTTATTGCTATGTATGTGTAGGCTGTACTGACTTCAGGAGAGACAGTTGCAGTTAAAAGGCTTTCAAGAGATTCTTTAAGGGGTCGCTCTGAATTCGAAAATGAGATTTCTCTACTTCAAAATCTCAGGCACCGTAATATTATTAAACTACTTGGATACTGCCATGATGGTGAAGAGAGGATTTTGGTATATGAGTTCATGCAAAATGGCGGGCTGAGTGATTTTATTTTTGGTTGGTGATCTCATATTTTTTTCCCATGTCGTACTGTCTTATGCATTGAAGAAATACTGATCCCTCTCTGTTTTGAAATGCTTTCTACACGTAAACAGATGCAGCAAGACGAATCCAACTTCAGTGGAATCACAGGTTCAAGATCATTATAGGAATTGCTCGAGGACTCCGGTATCTCCATCAAGATTTAGGATCACAGATAATCCATAGAGATCCTAAGCCATCCAATATTTTGCTAGACAGCCAGATGAATCCTAAAATCTCCGACTTTGGCCTGGCTAGATCTTTGGAAGTAGATCAATCCCAAGTGACTACAACAATAGCTGGAACATTGTAATTTATTATCTAAGCTCAGCCCCCAGCCCACCACAGTCCCTACCGCTAATGTGATACAAGCACCACAACTTTTTGTGATCTGTTCCACTCTATATGTGCAGTGGCTACTTGGCCCCGGAATCCGCCATGGATGGTCATTTCTCGACTACAACAGACGTGTACATATTTGGAATCGTTGTCCTGGAGATTGTGAGTGGCAAGCGAAATGTTGATCTTCATAGAGAACGAGGGAACACTCATTCTGCAGGCTTTGTAAGTATCAGATTCTGTTTTGGTTCCGTGCATCAAATTGACAAGTGTTTTTCCTAAGAAAACAGTAGCCAGTAATCTAAATTACTTCACGTATCTAATCTAATGATAGGTTGCATAAAACAATCACTAGTTGACCGTGCTGGCAATTCTAAACATAAATACAGACAAGGATTAAAACAGAAATAAAACAATAAAAACTTGCTTGATCTAACAGATTATACAAATTTCAAGGTATCGTCATATTCAACCAAGAAATATGAAATTTAGCACCCAATGCCATAAAAATACAAATGAAAAGAAAGAAAGTGGTGTTGATTTTTTCCCTTTCCTTGTACTGATATGATGCAAGTAAATTAAGATGTATCATTAATTGAACAAATTAAGAAAGATGTTAAAATCAAGCAACTACAAGTTGGAAGGCAAATATTAGTTGAACTAGCATTGATCATGGTTGCATGCGGTTTATTACATTAACTTTATTTTGCATACAAACATATTATACAGGCGGCCATGAGTCATAATCATATTCAAATTCGGCTGTTTAAAACAAGTTGTGAGTAAGATATCTACCACAGAAGCCTAGAAGTTGAGTTTATTGACACTTCATGTCATGCGCCTTTCAGGGATGGAGGCCGTGGGAGGACGGGAAAATATTGAGTTTGGCAGATAAATCGATACAGGTGAATGTGGACGAAGCGCTACGTTGCATCCAAGTTGGTATTCTATGCACACGAGAAGCACACGAACGGCCAACCATGTCCGACGTGGTCGACATGTTGGAGGGAAAAAAAAATCTCACATGATCACCACATCACCATGAATGCTCCTCTCAGATTCTTGTTCTACCATCGCATCAATTTCTTTGATTATTTTGTTGACTTGTGAATAACTTAACACAAAAAATTGTGTTATATCACAAAAATCTTCATATAAATTGGTCTATATCAGCGTTTGCTCATGTAAGTTATTAAGCTTTAGTTATTGTTTGATATTATCAAAGTTTGATCCAATAAAAACTAGTGTTTTTCTTATGTTACTTTACTCTTTTTCCCATTGAGTTTCTTTCTAACGTGTTAATTGGTCGATCATTGTTTGTGTCAATCCTTTTTTCATGCTCATGTCTGATTTATCATCGTGAATTGGTTGCCCATCTGCTGCTTCTCCATTTAAGCACTAGTACTTTGATGCGTGTACCGTTATATCTTTCAAAAACAATAAAATTTAGAATTTTATTAAATTAACTTGGAAGGGGACAAAAACCCCCCACAATAAATATTTAGATTATATCGGGAAGACTAGTATATTATCGTCAAATATGCAAACCAAAGAGAAAAATGTTGAGAAAGAGTTGATGTTAATTAATTAATACTTGACTCAATGAAAACAACGGAAATCAAGATGATTTCAAAATCAAATAATTCAGGGGTTTACTTCAAGAAATGCATCATCCTATTGAGGATGCAGAATTGTAGAGACGGCCAGGATGAACTGTGGAGATGTCCATCCTTCTGCATCTGCCATTTCCATCATAATGCAGATTCTTCCCCTGCCTCTGCAGTACAATAGAATTTTACATTTTCAAAGGTGTGCAACGACGAATTGGACAAAGACAGGAGCGCAAATCTGTTTGTAGGATTTTTACCTTTCCCAGGCACAGTAATGATTGGTGCTATTTTACAATTGTGGAAGCAGTATTCACCAGTGCTACCATGCAGCACGCTGTAAAGAACAAGATGAATTTAACGATATGAACTCGGTCAAGTATGCATTCATGATGAAGCAAGTGATTGCACAAGCAATGAGAACTTGAGAAAGACCTCTGAATCAAACTTCGGCCTCTGGTCCCTATGACCACGGCAGCAGGCTTCAACCTCTCGGCTTCCTTGCATATAATCTTTCCTGCATCTCCTTCCACGATCCTAGCTTTCGTCTTGACCTTTTCACCAAAAATTTTCATTTCATGAGACTCATGGTTTTTCTTATTTGAATAAATTTCCATTTCAGCAGGTTACCATTATACAGAATATATCTATCACTGAACACAGGAAAAGGCACGCATATTAGATGCAGTACATGAACGTAAATACAAGAATAATAACATAGGAAGTTCATTTAACATTTATACAATCAGAAAGGATAACTGAAGTATTTATTTAGGTCTTAGGGAAGAGAGTAATGAAAGATATCATAATGGAAAAAGAAAATTTTAAAAACATTATCACATGCTTGACAATTGGGAGCAAAAAAACAAGACTAATCTGATATTTCCTTCAGAATTTTATCCCATTGTCAATCTTTAGTATTAGCCAAGAAACTGCCCAAATAGAGAAGAGGAAGTAAAAACACATGCATGCCAAGCTATGGAAAACGCCTAATCAACAATATATGTTAATGGTGTTATCCATCACAGTGTAATGAAGAACAATCTACTAATTACCAACCTCTAATCAAATTTCAGTAAGCCCGATTTTCTTAGCTAAACCATCTACTCCAACGAAACAAACACAGAAATCTTGACCAGAATCATCACATCTATATGCCTCTCAAAAATCAAGAAATCAAACCCTAGAGAATCTGAACGAAAAAGAAAAACCTCACCATAGCCACCTCAAGTGCCTCCACCGCAAGTTTCTCCATTAGCTTCTGTGTCATCTCATATACGATCTGGTTCTTAAAACCTTACAGAAAATTCATCAAATTGTATGTTGGGAAACAAAACGCCGAGTACCGAAAATAAAAGAACCGAAGCATACTGGAAATGGCATGCACGAGGTGTATTGTATCGGCGAGGCGGCACAAATGGGTGATTGCCCAATCAAACGCGTGCTTGCTATTTGGACCATGATCCACACCGATTATTATATCTCGACCCCTTCTCCTCTCTCCGCTTTCCCTCTCCAGCTCCGGCTCAGGGACAATCGGTATCAACGACGGCAGAACCACTTCTCGCCAGTTGTATTCTTCCTCTTCCTTCAATGTCTCCATTATTTCCTCTCCTACCTCTGGATCACCGCTTCTGGGATTCTTCTTATAACTATAATGAAATGTGATACGACACGCGTCAGTTCTTTGCCCTGTGAGTGCAAAGATTGGATTTTTCAGAGCCCCTTTGAACAAAGGGCGTGTCAAACTAAGGTGGACAGCACCACACGGCACTGATTTTTCCCATCTGCCAACTTTATCGGCAGCAGTGCCCGCAGGCCACATCGGCCCCACCATAACTTTTTTTGCCTTGACTTATCTACTAAAATTCGAAAAATGGGGAAATGTAGTAGGCGCATTCTGCAGCAGAACTGTCCTCCAAAAAATTAAAAAAAATAGAGAGAGACAGATAAAGATGAATACGATTAAGTTCGTTCGAGTTCAAAATCGTTGCTTTTCATTTGAAATTTAACTGAGATCCCAGAGGCCTAATTAAACCAATTAAAATATTTCGAAAATTCCATAAACAAGGAGAGCATTTTACACAACCACCCTCCACAAAAACCAAAAAATAAAAAGACAAAAATGGAGAAATCAAAAGAAATCAACGGGAATAAAATCGACGGAGTCGATCAAAGAGGGAAGGTGCTCAGGTATCAAGAATGGAGAACATAGTTATCCTCAGTAATCATCAGATTAACGAGATTATATCAAAACCTCATCATTGCACCAACCCCTTCAACTCATCCGTCACCAGTCAACGAAAACTCAAGAACCAATATTTTCCCCCGGAGAAAGGAGAAATCTTGAAGCGTAGTTCAGTTTCGAGGCCACTGATGAGGAGAGTGCGTGTGAATTTATGGAGCGAAGTGGCTATGACTGGAACACGAAGACCTAAACTATGAGAAAGAGCCCAAAACATTTTATGGTATTGGGTCTTGTTGGGTTGAGAGGCCCATTATATGACCTCAGCTATTAACTTCTTGGATTTTTCAAGCAACCAAAGCGAAGGTTGTTTTGCATGCCTCGAGTAAGAAAACAGGCATTATTTTCCATTTATCAACATAATATTAAGCAGTTTGAAAAAGTTTATATTAAATATTTGTTGTTTTATCCACGTCAAATATTTCAATTACTTTTTCGAATATTATATATTAAATTCAATTTTAAAAATATGTGAAAGGAAAAGAAAGAAAAATAGAGAGGATTATTTGTGAACTTTCAATTGTAAAATAATATAGTTTTGAGAGAGGCGCAATATCTTACTTTGCACAATAACTATATTTTAGATTGCTAATACCACCCAATCTGTTTCAGAAAATAGCAATATCTATAAACATCATACTTATAAAGTATAAATGTACTCAGTCCCAACTCCTAACCTAGAATCATAAAGTTAGCTGCAACCACTAGCCCATACTACTCAAGTGCAACATCCAAGTATCCTCATGTTGTCATGGAGTACAACTTTTACTCAAATATATTTCAATGTTCTAAAAATCGGCCTAGGTACCACCTAGGGGCTAGGCGGTGGTTTGGTGCACTGGCCTGATCGGTCGGCCTAGATGGCCACACGACTAATCGGCCCAAGAGCCGTCAAAGTGACTCAGACGTCGATGAGTTTGCTCAGTCACTGTTACGACCCTTTTTTTTTATTTTCAAAGGGCTCATTTGAAAAAATCGAAATCCAAAAAAGACACGGAATATAATTTCCTATTAGTTGTATAAAATTTTGAACTCATTATAATTTTTCCTAATGGTCGGAACGATTCTAAAGAAGCAACATTTTGCTGACATAATCAAATCACCGCACACATCTGACAATAAACCACATGCTTATAATTTCCATATTCAAGTGCACGTGGAAATCAAACCCGAAGAAACAATACCCAAATATACTTCTTTAAGCCCATCTCCTCATCAGTCATTACATCTTCAGATTCTTCGCAAATCATAAATCAGTCCACGTTCAGTCAGCTCGGGGGTCTGGGGAACTAGCAGAAGGCTTCTTCCCTTTGTAAGACTGATAAAACGAGAACCCATCCATGTATCATTTACTACCAATGAAACGATGCAACAGGGATGGCTAGTTTAAGAAGAAACTGATATATAATAAACGATCTCTTCTAAAGATTACCTGCTTTCCCATGTTGAATGGGATATATTTATACTTGATCATGTGCATGGTTTGACGCTTCATTGTCAGTACAAAAAGAACAATCCAGTAGAACAACAAGATAGGCCAGAATACCGGGACGTCGAACATGGAGAAGAAGGTCATCAGAAATGCTATACAGAAAGCTTTTGTGATTGCATACCTGAAACCAGTAAATGCAGAAATGTGAAAGTCGATGGGATATCGCAATGGAAATATTAAAAGGGTCACTGAATGATTAAACAGTAAGCATTTATTAATGGAGATCGTTTGTTCATCAGCAGATGCAAAATGAAAACTATTTATGCAGGAAAAGTAGTGATTATCTAATGACATTGCCAGTTGACGGTGTCTCACACATGGTATACATTTAATGCCTAAAAATGTAACCATGTTCGTTGCTCAACGAAGAGCACTACTAAACAACTTAATATTCATAAACCTATCAACGATGATAAGAGCTCCATATCATTTTTCAGTTGCCTTGCACTTATTTGAAACATTTACATGTATCTTATCGATCATACGTAGCAGTCCGGGGAATATATAACTGATCACCAGTCAAAATATGCTAAAAGAATTACCAAAACTTGAACTCAGGAAGGCGGCAAACGAATGGTTTGAATTCATCGGAATCTTTCGTAGGCAGCACAGGTCCATCAGATTGTTCAAGTTCCGGGTCAACAAGAGGCGACAGAAATCCAATAAGAAGATTCAGAATGTAGATCCCTAGACCGTAGGAAACAACGTAAAACCCTTGAAGATGGTAAACTCGCAGAGCATAAACAAAAGCTAGAGCAAAAGTTCCAGTCCACCGGTAATGTGCGTGTGGAGTAGATTTATCTAAGAAGTACTGGAAAAGCCGAGATAATTCATGCCTCTGTTGTTTCAGTGCTGCAGTTGCCGTTGAAGGCCCGTCACCACCAATGCCTTCCATCAGTAATACTCTTAAAAAAACCACAACTTTGAAATAACACTTCAATCAGGCCAACAACCTACAGCTGACAAGGACCGGCATGCTTCAAGAATAGCAAGGCAACATGATATTCATGCGGCAACTGGAAAAAGGCATTCTTTCAGTTAACGAAATTGGAAATCTTTGAGATGATAGAAACGACAGCTAGATTTGCAAAGAATACCAAAGCTTCTCCCAGTAAAAGACTCCATGAACAAAACAATGGCGGGTCAATGTTTCTTGAAAAGGAAACAAGATTAAGACAAAGTTCCAAAATCCACAGACCCACCCATATGTAACCAAATCATCTGAATAATTCTAATGGAAAGATCAAACACTTATTCTTGCAATATATTGGATTACTAAGACCATCTAACACAAGTCAGTTTTTCCAATTTTTCAAGCCCAATCACTTTGACTTGAAAGGCAACTTATTCAAACAACCGGATACCCCAGACAAAGAAACGTCAATCTTAGTGTTGTATCCATTGTCAATTACTCTCATCGATTGATCCTAATTGTGTCAAAGCAAAAGAATTATTAAGATCAACCGTAATTTCAAAACTCACGGACAACACAAGTAGATCTCACAAAAACCGATCCCCTGTCGGAAAAACTCAATCTTGGAGAGCAGAAATTATCCGCATTCCATCAAGGAAAAAAAAAAAAAAAAAACTCAAGCATTTTCAACCAACAATTTCCACATTGTTTTTCTCAATAATTAGCTTGGAAATTAGATTTACCTTTCAACGAGGATTAACTTTTGGGGAAGTTTTTCCTCTCTGAAGATATATTGAAAACTCTCTGTTTCGTTTGAAATACTGGTGATCAAATGCAGACCTGTACTTAAAATGCCATTTTTCAAAAAACACATTAAAGATTGGATTTTTTTTTACGAAAAATTGGATGTTTTGATGAAGCCAAAACATTTGTGATTTCATCAGTTTTGTATGTTGGTTAAAATTTTAACAAGAAAAGCTTATTTAAAAAGCTCACGTTCTATTTTTGGGAGAAATGTACCTTATTCCATTTTTCATGTGAATACGTCGTAGAGATAGCATGCTAGGAAATACTCCATGAAAATTATTTCAAGTCTGAACCTACACATGGGTTCAAGACGCATGGGTCAAGCTAAGCTTCTTGCTCTCCCGGTACCACCAACCCATACATTTACTGTATATGATCAGCCCCAGTTATATTCTTCTTTCCTGCATGGATTAGGATTCGACCCGTTATAGAAGTCCTTTACTCCATGTCCCCTATTCATATATATCTCTCAATTTAAAATATGTATTGTCAAGAGATCTCTATATTATAAAAACGGCTAGCTTTTTTAACATACTAACATTTAAATAAAACTATATATGATCTTAACCCATACTATCCATTTATATATAATAAATGGATGAAACGTAGGGAAAGACAAATAATGATTTGTATGCCAAACAATGGAAATTATTGGTAGATTATCCAAGTGACTGAAACGTAGTTTGGTATATATTATTGGTTCCACTTATCTAATGTATCAACTGTTTGTTTATCACAATTTACTGTTTATTTGACTCTTTTTTCAAAATTGTAAGATGTTTTTTCACTGGAATCAATTTATCATTCAATCAAAAGTTCATGTTCCAAGCTATTTTTCTCGCTATTTTCTAAAAATTTAATAGAATATCAATTTACCAATGTATTTTAAGGAAATATTTTTTAATAGTATCTGAGTAACCCATCTACCTTATTTTTTAATATTTGAAATCGGGATAATCCACGAGTTTACAAATAAGTGATCCATATATAATGAAAAAATTATAGTATAATGATTACTAGATAAAAGTGGATAACATTCTAATTTATTAATGATGAAACAAGGAAGTGAATTATTCTTTTGGTTTTTAAAACAAAATGCGTAATAAATATCTTCTCTGCCCAAATAAATTATTATTATTAACTTGCAATTGTGGTAAAATAATTGTACCATTAGGCTCTAAACCTTTCAAAATGGGAAATTAATAACGAGGCTAAAATTACACGTGGCACAGTATCAGCCGTGGATATGGGAAATGTTGTACGCCCTATTATGACAGTTCGAAATTCTACTTCCCTTTGTCTCATATTTGAATTCTGTGACCGTTTATTTAATTTCTGTTTTTATTCTCTCTAAGAACACACAGTTCACACACTAGCATTCGTTCAAAACACTGTCTGCTTGTTTCTCTCTCTAAATTCGGACATTAGATTTGCAGAGGTGTTTGCAGAGGATCGATATCTTGGATCTGCAAATGCTGTTTGAAGCGATCGGCGTGCGAGCGCATCTGTTTTCGAGTTTCTGAGCCGTTCGATTGTGGTTCGTCGGCCGAGCTAAGTTTGGTGAAGTTGAATTCTGATTGAGCTTCTTTTTTCCGATAAAAGTACGAAATCTGGATTTCCTAAGTTCGATTGTCATTCACACATGCTGCGCACGTAGTCTCACAGCAAGCAACCAGAAAATAGAAGCGGAATGCGGAATGCTGAAAAGCGATCAATTTCGTCCCACTTTTAGCGATCTCTCCGGCATTTGAGGGCCGTTGGTCACTGTTGTGCTTAAGGAAAAGTTCTCCTTCTTCCACCGGTATGTTTTTTAGTCTATTTCTGTTAGTCCTATTTGTTGCAGTTTTTCGATCTGCGACCTAGAGGCAAAACTAAAGCTTTTAAATTGAGATATGTACGATATTCATGTTGGGAACATTTGGTTGAGTGGATTTCAAAATTTTGAGTTTCATACTGCCGTTCACCTGAACATTTTGGCTACTTCGATTTTAATTGTTCCCAACTCATCCATCAATTGGGTTTGGTTTTTGTTAAGTAGGTGGAAAATGAAATAATTGATTTCTGAATTTCCTGAGTCTGCCCTCACCGCATAGTGCTATTGAGAAACGATATTTATTCATAAAGGGGAATGGAAAGGGCACCTGAAGGTGGGATTTGAGGGATTATAGTGTTTTTTGATGTTTATATTCTGGAGCAAGTTCAAGATACTATTTTTGCTTAATTCGTTTGATTGATTGCAAAGGATGGGAAGAGAGAGGAAGAGGCTGAAAAGCTTATTGAAAATTGTTCTCTAAGAAGAAACTGCTGTGGCAGTCGTTTCCCATATCCAAATGTTGTCAACCGAGTTAGGATTATTTTGTAACTTTTTTATCACACCAACATTCAGTTATAACGAAGTTCTCATTCTTTTAAATATTGTAAAAGATGAACTAATAGATTTATATATCTCGTGTCCCATAGCCTTTTCGTGAATGTGAGAACTTGCTTGCTTTGCTGAAGTTGGGTTCCTGGATTAAGTGTAAAAGAGAGTACATCGCCTGTATATTTTCCTCCAATTCATCATGGTATCTAATGCATTTGCATTTTGGTTTGACATTCTGACGTCTCTCTTCATTGATTTTTGTTTATCATGAAGCCTTTGACTTCATCCTTGATTGTTATATCCCCTGCCTCACTGTTGGGTAGCATATGATGATCTTGGAGATACAATTTGGAGAAAATTGCCTTCTCTTGGAAATTGGCGTCTGTAAGTCTATATATCTGTAAAGAACATGGAAAGTGATATGACAAGCACCACGACTCCAGATGGTTCCAGAGATGGTCAACAAAGATCTCGACCTTTACATGGGTAACAAAGGGTTTTTTTGGTATTTTTTAATACTTTTACAATTCATAGGTGTTTCTGGGTTCCTCTGATGCATTTTAGTTGTAGCAGTGTTTGTCATCTTTTTTGCTTTCTTTTAAGCATTGTTTTGGATGATGTCTTCATTATTTTCAAATCCCAGATTCTTTTTGGTTATGAGTCACGAGCACATAGAAAAAATATATTGCGTCTAGCTTCTTTGACATTTGCATAATTTTTAGCAGGAGGACAAGTGGCCCAACAAGACGTTCCACAAAGGGACAGTGGACTGCAGAAGAGGTCAGTGAGTTTTTTGTGGTAAATGTGAATGTATTTATCTACATCAGCTATCATTCTTTCCAGGATTATTTTGTGTGCATATATTTTGAAAATAGGGACTTAAATTGGATTCTTTGTTTTGTGTTGTAACTTGCGAATCCTGGAGTACATTGCTTTCTGAATTTATATCTGGAAAACAAACCAAGTAACCATATGAAGGTTGTTCCCAATATGTGTGTCGACTTGTCGCAATCAGTTTCTATTTGTATTTTGGATTAGAACGGTCTGCAATTTCTTGGTTTATATCCAATGTGAAGGTGCTTCTGAGAATTGAATTAATAATTATTTGTCTCCTAATTGGGCTGGTAAGTTTTATGCATGCCTCAATTGAAACTTGTTTAATTTTAATGGGGATAATTAAGAACTTGTATTTTATCATGGTTTAGGATATTTTTGAACATAGAACTGATCCTATATATCCTTTTCACTTTATTTTTACAGGATGAAGTGTTGCGAGTAGCTGTTCAACGTTTCAAAGGCAAAAACTGGAAAAAAATAGGTAGTCATAATTTTTTTGCAACTGTTGCCTTTCGTCATTTATTATTGATATGAATATGACTAGAAATTTGGTTGAACATTGTGTGGTTTTCTCATTTCCGGAGCCCAAAATCTTGCCACTTAACTAGCGATTATAATTTATTTTATAAATATTTTTATCATATTCTCTCTGTAAATAGAACTTTTCCTCGAAATGCAACTCAAAAATATGTATTGAGTATAAGTATATCCCATAACAGTAATGCATATCCGTTTGTCAGCAGATCAAAATATGATCAACATTGTTAATAAGACTATTTGTCTGTTCTACTGCTTATACCTCTCTCAACTGGTCCTTTCACCTATTTCAACATAAACTTCCTCACATGAATGAGATCACATATGCAAGTATGTTGTCATCCAACAGAATAAGATAGATGGACAAGAAATCAAGAGTAATTACGTGAAGCACAAAATGTTACTACCTGAATAAATGATGTCGGAGTAAAGAATTCCCTTGTCTAATCATAAACATCCAGGAATTTCTTTTGTTTTATGTTGTTATTTCCATTTGATGGAAGTTGAGTGTGTGATTATATGGCCATATTTATTGTTCTCGTGTATGCTTTTAAGTTAACCATTTTTTCATATGGGTTTGGCTTGATTACATGTTGATTCCTGTATTTTAAGAGTAGCTAAGGCAGTCATTAGCTCACTTGTTGGGTGGTATGGAGGTTTAGAATTATGTTACATGAACTGCGTGCAGCGGAATGTTTCAAGGATCGGACAGATGTACAGTGCTTACATAGATGGCAGAAGGTTCTTAATCCAGAACTTGTCAAAGGTCCATGGTCAAAAGAGGTTTGACAGTTTTTCTATTTTTCCATCGGGATTTGGTTCCCTGCTCCAACCCTCAGTCGGTTGCAATTTTTTTCTCATTTGTGTTAGCTGCTTATATATTTCTCGAGAGCCCATCTAATACTCCCTTTGATATCTGATAGGAGGATGAAATTATGACTGAGTTGGTGAAAAAATACGGTCCAAAAAAGTGGTCTACAATTGCACAACATCTTCCTGGACGGATCGGAAAACAGTGTCGGGAAAGGTGAACTTGCGGGAGTTTCTCTTGATCTCTGGAGTTTCTCATGTTTATATAAAGATTTAGTTGTTAAAAGCACTTTCCATTTATATGCTCTCAAAATTTAAGCAAAGCATGTATAATGGTTATGCTTTATTTCTGAATTGAAAATCCAATCCATCAAGGTGCAAAATTTTGATATTATTGTCTGTGACTGCAGTTTACAATTCCATTTCTTATATCTTGTCTCTGCGCTGTCGTTTATCTATTATAAATGTTGGTCTCTGCAGATGGCATAATCATCTCAATCCTAACATAAATAAAGAAGCTTGGACACAAGATGAGGAATTGGCTTTGATTCATGCACACCAAATTTATGGAAATAAGTGGGCAGAGTTGACTAAGTTTTTACCTGGGAGGTACTTTGATGCATTTAAATTACAAGAAAGATAATGTTATGCTGTTTAGCGAACATGGGCTTTCATATATAAATTACCTTGATATCAATTGTATATCCTATTTATTACTCCTCAAGAGAGTTTCTGTGTGTGCCATCAGGACTGACAATGCAATTAAAAATCATTGGAATAGCTCTGTCAAGAAAAAGATAGACATGTATATGGCCTCAGGGTTACTTTCACAGTTCCAAGGTCCACCTCTTGTTACCAATGCACACAAATCAGCAGCATCGTCTTCATCTAGAGCACAACAGAGTAGTGAAGATGGTAGTGCTAGAGATGGACTAGAATTGGAAGAAATTTCTGAGTGCAGTCAAGGTTCAATCATGGCTGGTTTGTCTCAATGCACAAATCATGTGGTTAATTCGACCATGGAACCTAATAGAGGGAATTGCAGAGTTACTGAAGAATCCTGCGCAGAGCCATGTTCTGATGATTATCGTCCTGCAATTCGTGAAGTTTCGTATTCCATACCAGAAGTTCCTTATGAATTTGGTAGTACTTCTAAGTTCCTTGAACATGTTCTCGCTTTAGACTGGGAAACGTTTAGCGGAAAAGATTTCCAGTTAAATCCAAATGAGCTACTTGACATGTCTTTGCTGGATCTGGGGCAAGAATCTTCTGGGCAGTTCCTGTCATCTTTGAGTGTCATGGATAACAATGAAACGGTACCCTTTCCGCCAGAGACTCCTTTTGATGCATCCACTTCGTTGGGAAACACGATGGCAAATTCTGATCTTCCTAATTTTGTTGTAGCTGATTCAGATTGTAGAATGATTTACTCTGATGTTGGCCATGATGGATACTGTCCCTTGGAAAATGTAACTACCCATATTGATGGAGCTGCAGAACAAGTGGTCCACCACTCTTTGAATTTTCAGATTCCTGAAGATGGAAATTTTATTTCACAGTCTTGTTATATGTCATCTGATGTACATGGAATCTCATATGGTCAACCTCCTGTTCCTACTCAACTTCCTTCTGATGATGGTTCCCTTATGTTTGATGTGAAGTCAAATCAGCATAACTATTTTTCGATCAGTAATACATCACAAGATTCTCTTTTACCTTGCGCGAGTGACAATTTCATGAGTGCCAAATATTCTAATTGCTCTCACACCGAAGATATGTCCAATCAGAAAACAGGATTATCAACACAAGTTCCAGCCAATGATTTCGTTTTTGCGCCATCGAATGATTCTCAATATCATTCTGCTGGGGACATAGATCCTGCTGCAACCAATGGTCATAAGGACTCGGGAACTTTATTTTATGAGCCTCCTCGTTTTCCAAGCCTCGATATACCTTTCTTTAGTTGTGATCTTATACAGTCTGGAAGTGACATGCATCAAGAGTACAGTCCACTTGGCATTCGCCAATTGATGATATCTTCTATGACTCCATTCAAACTTTGGGATTCCCCAACAAGGGATGATAGTCCACATGCTGTTCTTAAAAGTGCCGCCAAATCTTTTACCACAACACCATCGATACTGAAAAAAAGACGCCGTGATCTTGTATCTCCTTTGTCTGAACAGAGAGGTGAAAAGAAGCTTGGAGGTGATTTGAACCAAGAGTCTTTTTCCAACCTGTCCAGTGATTTTTCTCGGTTAGAGGTTATGTTTGATTCGTGTGTAAACCATAAACAATCATTGCCAAATATATCTTCAAGCAACAACAAAAACTTTGAAACGTCATACTTAGGAAAAGAAAATGTCGCTCCTCCTTGTGAAAAGGTGAAAAAGGAAATAAATGAAAGGAATGTCATTTCAGATAGCAAAATGTTGCAGAAAGAATTACATAGCATTGATGTTCCAAAGGCAACGGGACAGACTTCTATCACTGACGTCAAAACCAAGGCTGGAGGCAATGAAACAGTGGAATCGGTCAGTGCCTTTTTTTTCCCTTTATAGGTATAAGTAGGTGTCTTTGTGGGGTGTGTGAAACTTGCAAATCCAGATAGTTGCAGAATTCTTAAATACTTTGAGCCCTTAATTTGATTTGATACTGTTATGTATAATTGTCATGAGCGCATGCTTTTTTGATATCATGTAGTTTGTCATTCTATGTAACATAAAAAATATGGTTGTACTCTTCATATTTTGAGTCCACTAAAACTCTTGTGAGGGTTCCGAGGTGTTTTACTTTTGTAAATTTTCTAAGGTTTGATTTGAGAAGTGAATTCCATTGTGACAGAAAAGAGAGTTCTCTGGAATCCTTGTTGAACATGATATTAATGACATGTGCCTCCTTTCTCCCGACCACCGTGGCTGTAAGACCGACATATCAATCGGTCCAAGTTCTAGATCTCTAGCAAATCAGTACCCTAGAAGACTAGATGCCATACCAAAACATGGAGCTATTATATCTTCATCTGAAACTCCATATCTGTCTGTTGTTTGTTCCCCTCGTCTGCTTGCGAAAAATGATGGGACTACTGTGGTCATAACTACGGCTCTCCAATCCATGAGTCCGTCAGAGAAAAAAGTTGGGAATTCTGGCAAAGGTGTAGCTGTTGAAAACACTAACATGTAAGATGAGTTCCATTTCTTGTTATATTCTGTTCTATTTTTGTGCTTGTCACTTTACTATATACCATTTTTCTTGTATTGGTCATGTTGTCATAGAGTGTTTTATTTCCTTTTAGATATGTAGACACCCCATTCAATAGGAGTATAGAATCTCCTTCCGCATGGAAATCTCCTTGGTTTATCAACAGTTTTGTGCCTGGGCCCAGAGTTGATACGGATATAACAATTGAGGTTAGAAGATACCCTTTCCGTCGAATTTTAATTTGATTTTTCAGTTCTCATATTTAGAAGTTTTGTAGGACATTGGGTACTTTTTAAGCCCAGGTGACAGAAGTTACGATGCCATTGGATTAATGAAGCAATTAGGAGAGCATACAGCTGGTGCATTTGCTGATGCTCAGGAAGTTTTGGGAGATGAAACTCCAGAAACAATACTGAAAGCAAAACGCGCAGAGAAGGATAACCACCAAAATCTAAATTGTCTGGCAGAGCATCATACCCTTTCAGCTTCAACTTTTCAGGTACACTGGCTAAGGACTGTTTTGAGAAACTGCCTTTTTTCCTCTTTGTTTTGTACTTCAAAAATTTGGTGCTAGTAATCAGTGGGCAGTTAGCCATCATGTTTTTTTTTTAGGCTGGTTCGAGAAAGGTGGACTAGAGGGTAAGGACAACACACCCTACCTGACACATGCACACCCGGTCCCAAGCTCAATTAATTTGTATTATCGATATATATCTTATTTCCCTTGGAAGTTAAATATTACACCCAGTGAGTGTTACAGGAGTTATCCTCAGGAAATGTTCAAGTCGTCATGTTACGTTATGTAGGTCAAGGGCGGAGCAAGTGGGGCTCAAAGGATGGTATTCCCACAAAATAATAGATATTAAATATTGTTTTGTCCCTCCGAAGTTACCCATGGAGTGTTGCAAGGGTTTCTTCTTGGAAATATTAATTGTAGCTAATAACCTTGAACTCTAAGCTTTAGCATACGCCTTTCTCAATATGTATGTCACTTACCTAGAGTCTTAGAGCCTAGAATCATGTAACCCTTGGCGTTATATAATGTCTTAGTGAAAATGATAACTGATAGAAGCAATCAGTTATTGAAACATATGTTGTGATGGGAAGAGAATATTTGAGAGTGGATTTATAAGAGTACCTCTTCTCATTCATTGCATCTTTTGGTCAAATATTATTTTGCACTGTATACCTAGTTACTTCTTCAAAAGCCAACCACTCAATATCAGCATTATCGATTACCTTTGTGCTTGTGCTTGAAACCATTTCGTTCTGTGATGTTTGTCCATCACTTTCGGTGAGATGTTCTACACCACATTTTCCATCAAAAGGAAAAATGATCTATTTTTTCTTTGTAAACCGCAAGCACTTCGTCAAATTGTCAAGTAACTGTTTTTCTTCGAAAATGCCTTCACAGACAGAGAGACGAATACTTGACTTTAGTGAATGTGAAACACCTGGAAGATAAACTGGAAAATCTTGGAGCTGGTAATTGCTGTAGTCCCTGTTCTTAAATGGCGAAGGCTTGCATTGTAACAGGTATTATCAGCGTTCGAGTATAAAGCCTTAATACTACAATTTGTAAGTGTAATAGTTGGGATTCAATTACTGCTATATAATGTGTGACATTTCATTATAATTTATTATATGAATCTTTTGTTGATGTGCAGAAATTTTGTCCAAATGATTGGCGGTTGATTGTTGATCTGTGTAAATTTAGTTTTTTAATACACATGTATTAAAAATTGTTCATTACTTCCCATTTTTTATTTCGTGGGGGGTAAATATTTGTGACTGGATTGATCAAGGTTGCAACTTGCATCTAGATCAGGGGCTGCGGATTTGATTTCCGATCTTTGTTATATCCATTTGGCTTGGAACTATAAATTTTAGATGCTTTTTATTAGCTCAATACATATATGTCGTGCGAATTCAAGAATCTTTCCTAAAAAATTCCAAATACCTCAATCCAGATGCACCCAAAAATCATTAATATATATATTATTTATTATTCTATATTATCATTAATATAAATTTAATAGTACATATTATTGTTACTCAATAGTATATTATTAAATAACAATATATATATGCATATAAATATTATTAATAGATTATTATTTAGGTTTGAAGATTTTTAGTCATCTAAATATGTAAGAAATAAATAGTAATATGATTTCTATTGAACAATGATAGTAATATTAAATAATAATAATAATAATATTTTTATTATATATATATATATACAATATCGGGGCGGGTTCGGGGGGTTCGGGGATGGGGGTGCTATTACCATCCCCATCCCCATTTGATTCGAGGATAGAAAAAATTTCCCATACCCGTCCCCGTTCGGGTTTTCCCCGCGGGCCCCCAAAACCGCGGGGAAAATTGCCATCCCTAGTGGCAATGTTATTATACCTAATTGCTGATATAAAAACATGTATTTACCTGGAAGCCCGAAAGTATTGTCATAACCAACTATTTTTCTCTAAACATTTTATTCTTTTTTTCCATATTAAACAATCTGATTTATCAAACTTTCCATTTTTAATCCGAGTTGCCCTTCATCAATTTTTTGACTTAATAACAAGAGCTTGATAAATACACACATATTTGTTAGCAATACATATTTTATCATTGTTATTGTTATATAAAAACAAAAATCTTAAAAATTAATGGTTTAGATGACATTAATTCAGCTAAACTAATTTTAAATATAACATATTATGCGAAAATTTCAAATTATTAACTGAGATTCTGTTGAATATTCACATCATATTATATTTGATATTGACATATAATAATGTTTTTTGGCAGTTATCAGTCACAAGTTTACAATTTAACATGCATATATCCCGACACTATAATATTCAGACAGCCTTCATGTATTTTTTCAAATATTATATTCAAAGTTTAAACACACTTTCTACTATAAATGTGTTGTTACATACTCTCGCATAACTTCTTACCAATTGGAAACACATAAAAATTATTTATTCTAGTATTAAAATATGGTGAGAAAGTTGCCCGATTATGTGATCACATGTTACGGGAATAATTTATTCCTCGGGGATGAAGAAGATACTGTAGCATTAGATACTTATGTCCTCGAAAAGGAGCCACATTTCATTGGATTCAGATATTTGTTTATCATTATTTTATTAGACATATCCATATAATATAATTTACGTCACCAAAAGTGCCACTAGCTAAAAATATAAATAAACTTTTGTAGAGTGTCATGGAACAATTTATATCATACTAGTCTGTATAATTACTATCCATAAAAAGAATTTATATACTTCTTTATTTTTGTAGTCCTTTCCTTATCATGGAGCTTTAGCTAGACTATTAGAATAAATTATATTTAATCGCTTTTCTGATTCGTCAAACGCAAGTTATTAGTTTTTATTCTTCTACTAGAGTGCTTGCAAATGTGTTAGTAATAATGAAAATATCCTCAGATCTCAAACGAGTTAGTAACTTGCGATGAGGTGAGATTCTTAGATCCGATTTCACGGGTTCGATCCTCGTGTGAAACATATTCCCCACAGAAATATTGTGGGGTATGCTCTGAGGGTCCTGTTACATAAGTCTCCCTCAGGTTCTGTTTATCCGCGCATATCCCTCGATTTAAAAGAATTTCTAATCCATATAGGCATGTTAACCTTTTTTGAAAAGCTTGCTTTAATCCTGATTTTTTTAATGGAATTCTTCACAAACTGTAATCTATTTCATATCATAAATGTATGAATAGATCAGACATATTTTATATATTGACATTAGGATGAGTATGTAGAGTTTGATTAAAATATTTGGACAAAACCAAAAATAAATACAATTCAGATATATAATAGACTAGTGCCATATGTATAATTTTTATCTCTTGGGATCCTCGTATTAAATATTTTTTTGCTGTTTGTCGTTGTAAGGTGGAAGAGCCTGCCTGCAAATGATCAATGTGCCAGCAGCCATACATTATAGGACAAAAATTACTCATGCGTTCATTATAAATCGCACCTGTATTTTTATGGTTTATTAACTATGTTTGTATAGTAATAATAAGCAACTAAACATGGTTCATGGGTCACAAGATTGTAATAGATCTTAGGATGGTTCATAATCTTTGTGACTTTGTAATTTATTATTTTACTCTAAAAACTATACATTAATATTTTTAAATAAATTCGCCTGATTATATATAGTTATTTAATTAATTATTTTTAGATATATCAACGCGACAATGTAATTTTAAGATTGCGATCATACTTTATTTATTTATCATTTTGTTTTTTTTAAAAAAATAGTTTGATATAATAAATACAAATTTATTCCAATTGTGGATTAAATTATGAAATAGTTTTTATTATATCAATTCATCCAAAAGAATTAATTAATATGTTTTGGTTGAGTTTATTGTTATTATTCTTGTTCATAATTAACATTTTGGTAAAATAATCTATAAGTTTACTTATATACTTAGTAATGTAAGTTTCCAGTGGAAAAATATAAATTATTGCAGTTCTATCAAATTATTTTATTTATTAATATTGAACATAGCTTATTCTAAAAGTTAAATGCAAAAATACAGTTTAATGTTATGGTTAAATTATACAAATCCATATTTCTTTGAACAATATTATTGTGTCCGAATCCTTCAAATACATTAACTTAACATTATTTTTATTTGATAACTTAACATATAAGTCAAACTCAAGCCAAATAAAGGAGCTGAACTCGAGGTTAAACTTGCAAGCCATATAATCGAACGTCCTCACAAGCCATCTAAATAAGGCCAAATGAATCGAGCTCTTGAACCACCCAAGCGTCGATCTCAAACTCCAACGCCACGTAAAGAAACTCGAATGAGTTTTCTATGAAGCCAAATTTTAAATAGCTCATAAGCCATTTGATTTATATATCCCATCCGATGTCGTCTACAAATCGGATGTCGATTTGACGACTCAGCGAATAAGTTGGGATCCTGGGAGAGCTCCAATGAAGGATTTGGCGGGTTGTTACCTGCGTCACAAAGCAAAGTTAGAGGCGTCGGGAGGTATCCCGACGATAGTAGTCCGACGCTCAAGTCAGCGGTTGCTCGAAAGCTATAATAATTCAAGAACCAAATGCTGCTTATTGAGAACGTACCTTAAAAATAGAGTGGAGCTGTCTATTTATAGAGAACGTTGAATTTGTGGGCACCAGGATGACGTGGCACTTCCTGATGCTGCCACGTCACCACCACAAGGTGCCCACAAATGATGCCCACATTATCAAATTTGTATATATATATATATAATAATAAGATTTTATACATTTGGCGGACACGATATTGAGAGAATTGACTAGCTTTTTTAGCTATGTTTATTCATTTTAAACTATTAAAAATTTGTTGTTACAAGTATTTTAATAATTACAAAAACTGACAAAAAGTTCACTACGTCAGGTCCCTTGGTAGACCTACGTCTGCCCCCAAAGCTTGGCAATTGGCTCCATAGAATAAAAGCAAACTACTTTTTCATTACTTTTAATTAACTTGTCTTCTTACATATTTATTATAAAGCTTGTTATCCACAGCTTTGTTAAGCTTTATCCACAATTTTTAATGTATATTATAGATACTCCACATTAAAGTTCTCAATAATTGTAATTAAACTTTTAGGGAGTTGTTAATTAATTGACTAATTTAAGCTTTACTAGGAATCATTTAGTTAATCACTTAAAGATTTTTTTTTCTTCCTCTTTTTGAAAAAGAACACAACGCATCGAATATACATACATATGTCCACTTGGTTTACTTCTGTCTCATCTTCTCCATTCCAGGTACTGTCGCGCCATACACACAGCTCTGTCTGTATTTATCTGAGCCTCAGGAGCCCCTTTTTTTAAGTTCGATCTTCACCTTTGTGTTTCCAGTCTCGACATCTGCTTAAAAGAGGAGTTTAATTCAAAGATTAGGTGCACAGTCAGGTAACTTGGCGGAAGGCCGTGTTCTTGGAGTTGATTAGCTGCTGAATTCGGGATTATTTTGTTTGGTTTTTGAGTATATAGCTGTTTTGTGTATGTACTTCGATTTCTAAGGTCTGGATCTTTGAAATGAGAGGTGGGATTTGTTTTGATTGATGAAATTGACAAAAATCTGGTTTTGATTTTGGTTTTCTGTTTACGGCGGTGATTTTACTTTTGAATTGTGGGAAAAAAAGGTTCTCTTTTTCTTTTCTTCCAGCTAAAATAAATCGGTGTTTTTTATTTTTTTATTCTAACTTGCTAGAGTTGTTTCTTTAGTGAAAATTAGAAGGTAGAATTGCCGTTTCTTGAGACCCGAAGCTACCATGTCTGATCGAGTCGTGCAATCGGTTAATGAAACCAGTGGAGGGAGTGTACAGCCTATGCAAACTTACCAATCTGTGTGGATGTCACATTGGATGCGAACGAGCTGCAAGGCGACACCAGAAACTCTGAATCTTGCTTCTGGAAATGGGGAGATGGGGTATGGTGTAAAAGATAACAATTTAAGATATGGGTTGGACGTGTTGACACCTGGCAAAGGGCCTGATAGTACCAACATTGATAGTACCAACATGGGCACTGAAAGATTGGGATTTGGCAGTTCTGTTTTCAAGCAAAGTGGAAAGACCGATGATATGCAATTGCAAAGGGCTGTGACCGACGGCAATTTTGAGGTAGGCAAAGATGTTGATGTCAACAAGGGTTCTCGGTTGCCCCCCATTCTTCGTGGGATTCCATATTCCAGTGACACTTCATCCAGAGGATTCCATCCTCTGGATGAAGGTACTTCAAATTATCCCCTTGAATGGATGAAAGATCATCCTTCTGCGAAAGAGAGCTGCTTCATGTCATTGAAGCCTTCGCAGGAAACTTTTGCTGAACCATCATCACTTGGTGTTTTGTATAAGCATGATCTAGGAAAATATGAATTGCGAAAAGGAAAATCTGAAGTCTCTTCTTTGATATGTGGAGCTGAGGTTTCCAAAAACCAGTTTCAGAAAGCTGATCTGAGAGCGCAGGAGCATATAAGCTGCAATAAGCACAGCCGATCGGCAGATTTGGTTTGTGAGGGAAACAAGGACACTCAACCACAATCAAAAATTTTCACGAAGAAGTATTTTGGGGAGAGTAATGAATCCCTTTTGTTTGACGTTCCTTCCACGAGTCATAATCACTTGCCAGCAATTAATCAGGAGTGGTTTCAAAAGATGCAGAAGTGTTCAGGTCTCAGACCATACCCAGGTCATTACATTGTCTCGGAGGAAACAGAGGCAAAGAAATCATATTATAATCGTTACGCTTTGCCTAAGTTACCAAATTGTCTTCGTAACGTGGAAACAATGAGAATATGCACCACTGTCGAAGAAGGAAATCTCAGAGGTTATCCCAGGTTTTCTCAGACTTCTCGCAGTGTTTTAATCGCTAAAACAACTGATTTCAATCTGTCAAATGAATTTGATTGTTTTGATGCAACAAGAATAATTACCGAAGTGAATGGAAATATAGCCAGTCAAGGTAAGCGAGGAGCAATACTTCAACAATTGAGTAGTTCTGCTGAGAGTGAAAGAAAAGGACATGTAGGGGGTGTCAAGGCTCGTAAAACAACAACAAAAAATGAATCATCCGATGAGACTGACTCCATGGACATGGATAACTTTAAGAAAGAAACCCAAATTCAGGTATTGAGTTTTCTTTTACTATTTTATTAGATTATTGCATATGCTTTTAAATAATTGCATTGTTGCTGAAGCTGATGTGCATTTATCTTCGTCTGGTGCTTGGAAATAAATCGTCTTAGCTTATCTGTAGTAAGTTTTGTAAGTTGAACTACTTTGCTGATCTAAGTCTTCTCTGTTTTGCCTATTGTAGGTGCAAATTATACTCCATCAGAGAAGGTACTTTACCCATGCCTGTCATTGTAAATTAAGTGTTCTCTTATACTTAGACAGATTTAAATCTCCATCTGCATGTCTACACTATGACTCACAGAACCTTGTGCTTTCCTCGGGTATCTGTTAAGTCTAGAATGATGAATTACTTACAGGATAAACATCTGCGATGATAAAGGTCTACTGAGGTGTTATTCTACTGGCCAAGGACTACTTGTAGTCAAATAGAGTATTTCCATATGCATGTGTGGCCAAGATTTCTTGGTGTAGAATAAAATGTTTGCATGGCCATCTATTCTCTGTGCTGTTTATCATACTATATTCTCCATGTTGCTTTCCACTTTGCAAATGTTGGTTTTTTATCTGTTGGTTTCATAATTCTGGAGTGTGCAGTTGCACCTGCCGCAGTTCTTACATTCCAGTGTGGCCATTTGATATGTGCAGGCTTTCAATTTGAACTCAGATATATCATATCCAGTTGGGTTTTTCTCCTCAAGAGAGACCGAAAGTCGAGGCCTGAACACAAAACTGTTGGATATCAACTTGGAGCTCCCTGCCTTGCCAGCTACAGCAGCGTCGTCAGAGAATTCAGGTCCTAGCTCCTCAAAGACTCAAAGTTTGGAGATGGACACGCTCATGGCGCATGCTGAGCCATCTAAACCAAATTTTAATCTCAGTCTGGAGATTTCTCAAGAATCGGATCCAGGCGACAGATGGGTTAAGCGTCTCAAGCTGAGCTCTTCACAATCCTCTTCTCAAGGCACGAACAACAATGTGGCTGAAAACTCGCATGATAAGAAAATGAAAAGGTATTTTGGCATAGTTCCCATGGACGGCATCCCTAGCACGGAACCATATTTGGGGATGCGTCATGGTAAAGAATCAATGGCGTTGCATGATAAAGGAACCTTATCTAGGAAAAACACTGAAATTATGGTGAGTCCAACAAAAAAGAGTACGGAGTTGTTTTCACAACCCTGGATACAGAGGTGGCTGCACGATGAATCACATGGTACCCGAGAGTACACCGAAACAAAAGCAGTTTGTGCACCACAAAGTTCGAAATTGGCAATGGAGGACGATCAAAAGGAGCAGTTTCCCAGTCTCGGAGCAATGGCAATGATGGGAAAGGCTATGAGAGGTTTTCAACCATGTGATCTACAAAAAAGGGGTTCTTTCACTGTTTGGAACACAAAGGCCAGCTGAAATAGTTCCGCTGTAGTTACCTTCACTTTCGGAGCCCCTTCTCTATGGTAGAGCCGCCACGGTCCCAATCTCTCAAGTTGCGCTCTCTGCACCCAATTTCCATCTGTAAGTGTGATTTATTTAATCAATATTCAATTCAAGTTCGTGAGCCTCACAAGGACGACGGCCTTAGCTACATTGGGAAAATCACCCCAAATGCGTGAGACTGCTATGCTCGAAAAAAACTATCAATCGTAGCACATGAGTAAATTTTCCATCCCCGCATGTGGTAAATATTCAATATAAAACAGCCCTTCTGTGAAGCTCATTCACGGACTTAAAGAATTCGGCATTTGAATCATGTCGTATGGATTGTATGAAAATATTATATGATAAGCGCAGATAGCATATGACAAACATGTGTGTTCGATCACTCTTTATATTCTTCAGAGTGAACATCAGCTCTCTGAAATTTCTTGTGTTGTTCTTTTTACTTTAGTTGTTGAGATGTCATCACTTGTCTATTCCATCATGCTTGAAATTGGTAACAACTAGCAATTGATTTGAAGGGCATTTTGACAACATGAAGTTGTGATCATTTGCTAGGAGCCAACTAGAAACTGGTTTAGGCAAAGTATGTCATTACATCCTTATATTTCGTGAATTCTTGTAAGGAAATTCATTAGATTAATCATTTTGATGTTGATATATGATCACATGGCCCAAGTTTTTCAATACTCGACTCATTTGGTTTGCTGTTGTATATACACCATTTGAAATTCAGTCATCAAACCAAATGGGCGACGGTGTTGATAGTTGATAGGTTATATAATTATAAAAGTTGATAGTGTGAACGCCCACAATGGGCGCCTGTGTGGGCGCCTGGAGATGCTCAACCGAGCATCTCATGAAATTGTGGAGATGTTCGACTGAGCATCTCTAGGCGTCCACACAGGCGCCCATTGTGGGGCGCCCACCACATCATGCCTAATATAATTATAGTGTTAAATGTGGCTGCTAATAAGTAAAAGATTATTTTTTTGTCTAAAAATGTCAATTTTAAAGTTTTTCTATCCCACTAATTTTTTGTGAGGGAAGACGTGACAAAATTTGGATACGGAAAAAACCTAAATTTATCTTACTTACATTTTGTGTAAAACTTTATCTCTATGAAGTATAGTGTTGGGGGAAGTTCATCATAATTAAACTCGCCACATCGTATTTTATACATATTTACATAACTACAACAAACTATTTTATTATGTTACATTTTTTATAACTAGTATGTTCCACGCAGGTAAACCTTATATTTTATATGATATAAGTCACTAAATGTAGATGTTTTTTAAAAGTAAAACGAACATTTTATAATTAGACTTTATTTGAATATTATTTCTACAATTTTGCATATAATTATAAAATTTTACAGATATTCCGTTTGCTAATTTACTTCTGTCCATTAATTATATGTTTATTTTTTTATAGCTAATACTATAATTTAAATTATTTCCACAATTTACAGTTAAAATTTTTGACCCTACCTCTCACTTTATACATATAACAGTTTGATATACATATTTAATTTATATCTCAAGTAATAATAATATTTTCCATGTTTACATAATATAATTAAATATTCTAACATCTACAAGATCAAAAATAGTTTAGATGTGAATGAATGAATGGTTTTTAAACTTAACTTCTCTTTTGGATAAGATAGTTTATCTGATTGAACCTTTTTTAGGATAAACATCTCTTTATAAGTTTTATCCGCTCGAGTTGCAATGATTTAGTTTTGAGATGTGCAATAGATGAATTGGGCGACGAAAATTAGATTGAGTTTGGTTTTCGTAACAAAAAAACAATTATAACCCTCGAAAAACTGATTGATTAATTAAAATCCTTGAAATGAAATGCAAGAAAGCAAAACGATAACTTGGAAGCTTTCTTCAGTCCAGAGAACTTCTCTTCATCCGCTCCTAATAGTTTCTCCACCAGCTTCTCTTATCCGGATGACACTCGTAGTCCTCTCCGGTCGACTCTTTCTCAAGCCTTGTCTGCTTCGATCGATTGGTATTGTCCGAAGAACTGTTGTTCTTCATCTGCTCCAGTTCTTTTCATTCGATGTCATCCATATACTCTTCTTATACGGATATTATTGTCTACTTTATCCGGTCTTCTTATCTGAATAGTCCTTTTTACTTTATCCGGTCTTCTTATCCATATAGTTTCCTTATTATCATGTATCGTTGCAGTTATACAATCGCATGAATATGATAACATGATTTTATCATCAAAATTTAAAACCTCTATTTCTAGACCTAAAACTTTTGCATATATTTACTCCACTAATTTGTGAACCTAACAAAAATAAGATGATGGCTTACTAATACAACTTTAAAATATTAATTTATAATTTTACATACACTATGTTAATTGTTTAATAACTATATTTATTTTTCGCAACTACATATTATAATATACATTACTTCGACAATTCCCAATTAAAAAACTTAACCCTTCAGTCACTCTTCTTTATATATATTGATATAGACTAGAGAGATATAATTATAGATATAGATAAATATAGACTCATGAATATAGATAAAGATTGTATGAAATAAAATACTGAATTCAACCATAGGAAAGAACCATCCATCTAAAGTCTAGTGCTGAGTGAGCAAATCACCACCTACGAAAGGTGAAAATTATATATCAAACTTTTATTATTTTTAATATTGCTTAAGGACTCTTTTAAATATATTTCTACCAAATCTGTATCATATTTCACTATTTCGTCTCCCACAGATGGAAAGGACAAAAAAAAAAGGAGCATACAAAACCTCATCTTCAAACTATCAAACACTTCTTTTCGACAACTTACTGCTTTTACAAAAGGAAAGGAGTGATGCCGTCGACTTTGTAAAACCCGTTGCTCACTCCAAGTCGTCTCAAAATCTCGCGTTTCCGACGCCATACGTCTCCATTTTGTATGCGAAAAACCGAATTATATGACTGTTCCATCATTGATTGTTGCCTTCTCGAGTATTACAGTGATCCCTGAACGAAAACAGAATCCTTCTTCCTGCCTGTTACCTTCGTGAACACCCTGTTAAATCCACAAGGAACTGCTAAGAAAATGCTCTTCTTATTTTGGTGAATAAATCTATCGTAGGATATGTGATAAAATCTTACATCTTTGTTTGTGATGATCACATTTTTCCCTATTCTTGCATTCTTGTCAATAATACAGTTCCTACATGTCAAAAATTTATACATATCTCTTAAATGCGAACTCGAACGAAAACAGCTGTATGGTCATTTATTGGCTAAAACGGACCTCAACCTGTATATATATATGTGTATGTACGTGTGTGTGTGTTCACGAAAGGATATATGTTAGTTGACCTGATTTTTGTATCTCTGCCGATCCCCATGGGAACCTTCCCCTGTGCAAGGAGGGAGGCAATTTCGGATTCTGTTTGGTAAGAATCGGCCCCCATCATTAACGTATCCTGTTATCAAGAAAAATAAGATATGAAACATGTAAATTTCGATACAACGCCATGTTTTGTAATGTTTTAGCAAATGGGAGCAAGAATTTCCTACTTTCAGTTCCACACCAGTGTCTAGACGAGAGCGCTCGCCCACAATCGAGTGTTCGACTTTGCATTCTCGTAAGAAACACCCGTGTGAGATTATCGCATCCTTAATCTGAAAGATGAAAAATGAAGGACTTGTTAATTGACCACACGAGGAATATGCTGTGATGCTACTTCTTTAAGCTTACCTTGCATTTGTCGATTTTGGTGGGTGGTAGGAAACGGGGAGATGTGTAGAAAGGAGTCTTTGGGTCGTAAAACTCGAACTTTGGAAACTGCACGTAAAACAATATATGTCTCACTTCGAAAGAAAACATGCATAAACTGAACAGAGCGACGAAAGAAAATGAAGGGAACCTCATCAGTAAGAGCGAGATTAGCCTCGTAGAACGATTTTATTGTTCCGATATCCTCCCAGTAGTCTCTGAATACATATGCCTGCAACACAAAGTGCACATCATAAATTTCTGTGATGCAACAAAAAGATAAAACCTTTCTACAATTAATCAACAACTAAACATACTTGGACATTGTATTCCTTTACAGCAGCGGGTATGATTTCCGATCCAAAGTCATTCGAATTCGGATATCTCCACCTGAGGAGATTTAACAAGATGTCGGTCCTAAATGCATAGACGCCCATTGAAGCGACATAAGGAGATTTTGCTGCGTCGAGAGGCGACAGTCCGATGATTGACGTATCCACTTGCTGAGGGAACACGAATTTAACAAAATTTAGAACGAAATAAGAGAATATAACATCCCTGCTGGGAAGGTTGTGTTTTACAAACTCTGTTTTGCATAGAATAGGACATTGTGGGATGAATATTAGATAAGAATACCATTGCATTCTTATCAGCGCCCAAAGGTTTTTCGGCAAATTGGGTTATTCGTCCTCGGCTATCAATCTTCACCAGTCCAAAATCCGATGCTCGGCTAAGAAATAAATCAGAATTTCAATCAGATATGAACCGAATCCACAAATCTTTATATAAACAAATGTTGGAACTTAGAGCTAAATTTTGAGGCTTAATCTTAAACTAGAACCAACAAAGGTTTCGAACAATAACGAGATTGAGTCATCGAAAGTCGAAACAGTTGGACTAACCTGTCACCTACAGCAGCGCAAGAAAGAGTGAGATCCGCATTTCGGTCAATATGGTTCTGTTCAGATATTCAAAAGACTGAGAGAAACAGCATGGAAACAATAGAAAGCAGTTGGCTTTTATGAGAGAACATACCTGAACAAAGTCCATATAGTCCATCCTATAAAGGTGATCCCCTGATAGTATCAATATGTTATCAACGTCTTTTGCCTTGGCGTCCTGCAAGATTCATTTTAACGAGTCTAATGTCGGAAGAGTACTTATCCAAACATCAAGATGATGGAGTCAACAAAACTCACCTCAAATACCCATATAAATTGCCTAACAGCATCTGCGGTTCCTTGGAACCACTGTTTCCCCATTTCTCCAGCCGTTTGAGTAGCAGCCAGAACCTATTTTACATCAACATAAGATGCATCTTTATAATCGCTGACAGTGTTAAAGCTTGCTGTTTTAATAGATGAGAAACTGTTGTTATACAGGTCTGAACCTCAACGAATCCATCACCAAAGTTGAGACCGTTTCCAGTATAGGTTCGAGAGATGTGACGATTTAGGGAAGCAGAATTGAACTGTGTAAGAACAAAGATCTTGTTGATGCCACTGTTGATACAGTTGCTCATCGGTATATCGATCAGCCGGTAGCATCCTCCGACTGGAACCTGCAAACAGCATCACAAAAGTCGTGAGACCTCGTGGAGACGAACTCAGAAAAAAGAAAAGAAAGCAGTTTGATGGTTCATGTCAAGGCCATTTGCTATTCAACATTGAGCACAAAGACTTGAAAATTCATCAGCATCAGTTGATTGACATGCTATTTCCATTTGTATTCTGCAACGCTTCTCAGCAGCTACAGTTATCGTAATTCATCATCATCATGAAAATAAGATCTTACAGCCGGGGTTGCGGCTTTGCTTGTGAGAGGGAAAAGCTGGGTCCCTGCACCTCCTCCAAGAATTATTGCCGCCACATTCTTCGGATTCGACTTACACCTTTCGAATTTTGGTGCCTGGATAGTCTAGAAACACAAAATTCAATCAATATAAGTATTCCAATGGTCCCAAAACACATAACTTGTCAAGCAGAAAATTTCATCCCAGAAATGTATTAAATCGCCTAGTTTTCGAAATAATGAAACACATTATCTTGCACTATAGATTTTTGCACAATATAAAACGTGGGGGAAAATAAACATACAAGAGTTTCTTGGATATTTTCTCTGGTGAGTACAGAATATGCAACCCCACGTTTGATCTTCCTCTCCTTCTTCTCGAGATTCAAACTCTTTCCCAGTTGATTCATCCAACAATTACTCAAACTCCCTCTAATTTTCTCTCCCCAAAATCCATTATCTCCACTAACAAATCCAGCTCTGCTCAAGGTTCCAAAATAGCAGGAAGCATCCATCACTCCCTAATCCTAAAAAATAAACATAAAAATTCATTGATCATCACCATTTTAACTTTATGATAAAAGTCCAAAAAAACCCAACAGTAAGCGAATGA
Organism: Dorcoceras hygrometricum; assembly: GCA_001598015.1. Lineage (NCBI taxonomy): Eukaryota > Viridiplantae > Streptophyta > Magnoliopsida > Lamiales > Gesneriaceae > Dorcoceras > Dorcoceras hygrometricum. Next base: position 198,425 of record KQ991027.1, on the reverse strand, counting down.
GCAAGCCTAATTTACAAGTTTTAACATGAAAGACCACAAGTACAAAAGTTCAAGTGGAGTAATAAAAAACCAATGCGGTATGTAATCCAAGCACCAAGTAAAGTATAAACTTTCACCTAAAGATTGGAGCCCAATAAAAAACTCACTCTGAAAGTGACCCATAAGCAAAGTTACTTAGACTAAATTTTAAGAAACCCCATAATCTTAGGAAAATACAGACTACAACTTAAAAAATGTACCTTTTGAAGGTTAGTGTGAACTGAGATTACTGGGAACTCAAGATTCGAGATTACAAATGCTTACATCATGCAAAATAGCTGGCAAGCCCAAGATTCATTGGTTAATGGAAATTCCTCGTACTCGATAAATTCGAGAATATTGAATCGAGAATCTTGAATATAGAAAATGAAATAAAAATCACGCAAATCATTTTTAAAAAAACTCGAATACCATACCACAGAAAAGGTGGTGGATGAAATGCTGTGTAGAATTAACGATGATGGCTACGAAGAGCTGATTGAATTCCCTGGAACTAAGAAATCAGTGAAGTGAAGGTTGCAGCTTAACTGGTTCGTGGGATATCACGGGAATCTTGAGACCTTGCATTTGATTATGGCAAACGCTGTTTATATAGAAAAATTATGTATGTATAGGTTTTTTAAATTTATTTAAATAATACTAAATTATTTACGAAACATCATGTAACAAAGTTTTTTAAATCCCGGCCCTATTTTAATTTTCAGTGGGCCGGGGTCTCCTTAGATTTATTACAATTTTTTAATACAATTTGATAATCACAATTATTTTATTAAGTAATTAATCCCGTTTTGAATTTTAATATTCGATTAGTTTAATCGGAGTTTACTCATCCAATTTTGCTTATTACTGTTAAATTTTAACTTTTTGAAAAAGAAATTAGCTTATCATCATCATCAAACTATTAAATCGGTTAAAATGGATATATTTCTTTGTTTTATAAAACTAAATTGAGTATTGTGAATCAAATTAATGAACAATTAAAACGATTATCTCTTTTATGATGATATTATTATAAGAATTGCTATTTGTTATGATCACGTATTTACTATTCGAAGAAAAATTATAACGTTTAGCCAAAGCTTAATATTCCTTATTATGTAGCAGCATATAGTAAGCTATTATGTGTACGTGTCTAACTGTTGGTTGCTATGTCATATATTTGAGAGACACTTCCCACCTTATCCCTAGCGGCACAGTATTACTTGTAAGATCTAAAGTCATTCTTTACGTCCTCCACTTAACCAACAAACCAAACGACGCAACGTCAACAACTTAATGTATGATAGCTAATCTGGAGACACTAGTCACGGTACTCCTCTATCATACTGGCTGAACCCAATATTATTTACACTCGACCTTTATGTATAACTTTATTACTAAAGTGAAGTGTATATAGTGATAAATGGAGTGAAATAACAATTTCCCTATTATTATTTATAAGAACGTTTCATCATGCTGAGTTTTTTTCGAAAGAATAATAATCAGTTATTTATCAAATAACCGAAAATGACATTTTAACTAACCCTTAATGAGTACAAATTTATTTTTTGTATTATTAAAGGAAAAATTTAGATATCACATAAAAATATACTGCTCACAAATTTACATTTTCCATTCAACGTATACCGTTTCTTTCCTGTGTTGACTATATCTAAGTATGACTGTTCCCAAAGTTGCTGCTTAATAAAATTTGAATTTGTACTATTAGCAAATTTTTTTATAAATTTAAGCTAAACATGAATATAAAATGTATTGAGCGTGTAAAACAAAAGTCAAACCAACTAAATGAAAATTTAAAAATTGCCAAGTTATTTATATAGTTTACAAAGGGAAAAAGTATGTATATTGATGGAAAAGAAGAATAAAAGAAAATGAAAAACGCATTCGTAAGTTTTCAACCCAATGGGGAAGAGATTTCTCACAATCGTCCACGTCTCGATCATACTACATCAATAATAATGTCCACTTCATGATGTATCGTTCATTTGTTCTTCGATTACGCTCAGGGGAGATGGATCAATAGTCCCATAAATAATGGGGGCAATGATATGTTTCACCCAGTAAATTTTTAATCAGAGACAAGTTGAAGCTAAATTTAACAGTAACAAGAAAATTGGAGACAAGCAACGATGTCTCCGATTTGCTTGTTAACAAGCAAAATCAGATCCAACGTTTGTCTTTCTTCGGCAACGATGTCTCAATCTAGAAATTTTCACCCAGTAAAAATTTGCAACAAGTTGAAGCACCAAACGACTCTCAGACACCGGAGCCCCGACGGTCTTCAATTGATTGGCCAAGGACTTTAGCCGTTGACAGTATGCCGATACATTGGGGTAATTTTCCATCTTGGTGGTTGAAAAATGTTGCTCAAGAGTGACCGCACGGGAATGTTTATTGTCTTGGAAAGTCACGCAAACGGTTCCAAGCCTCCATTATCGTAGCATCAGGTTCAAGGATGGTGTGTAGAAGATCATTAGATATCGTGGCGTAAATCCAAGACAAGACCGTGGCATCAAGAGTAGCCCACATGTCAGCATCCTCCTCCTCGACCATGGCCTTCGCTTTGTCTTCCGGAGGAGGTATGATGTGATGGAGAACCTTGTTCGAACGTGCATGAACCTTGAACAACTCCGCCCATGTTGAGTATTGCACATTTTCCATCTCGAGAATAATAGGAACATGATTCCTAATGTTGGATACAGCAAGAGTTGGGTGAAAATTTCTAGATTGATACATCGTTGACGGAGAAAGACAAACGACAGGAAAGAAAGAAAAGAAGAAGAATATGGGCGGAAAGCACAGATAGGACGCAGCGGAAAGAGATCGAGAAGAAAAACCCTATCCTGCTGATACCATGAAAGAATGTTTGGTTACCTTTCTCATTATCAATCGTCAGAATATATACACAAGATTGTAGCATAATCCTAGGCTACATATCAGGAAACTAATGATATACATTGACTGATTTTAGGCTAGAGAAAGGACGCTAATTATACTAACAATATACATTGACTTTACAAAATATTTATTATATTTAACAAACATTATTCTATATCTACTTATATCATTTATTATTAATCCTATCATATTATATTCATGTGATAAAATGGTACTTAGTATTGGGATATATTAAACGAGAGGTTGCTTGGTGCTTAGTATTATATAAACTGAGTGTAATTAGTTGAGACGGTTATTGTTGAGATGCAATTACAACATTTGAACAATTATATTATATAGTTTAAACAATTGAAATCATACATACGTTCCTATATTTATATTCAAATAATGTATATTGCTATGTTCGAGATGATGAACAGTGGACGAATTATCGTGTGGGGGACTTTACCAAATATTTTTTGTTATTGCTATTTGATAATTCTTATCTTCACTAAGTTCATGCTAAATGGCTTTTTTTTATTATTATTATGGATTAAATATAAGAATATAAAATCTATTTCAATAAAATATTAATATCTAATTTAAATATTATATTTATCTGATATTGTTTTACTTGATCATTTCTTGTATTCACCATTTTAATTAATGTATTTTCATAAACTTATCGAATTAACTATTTGTTTGAACTAACTGTTCCTATATAACATAAAAGATTTTATGATCAATCAAGCGTAATATTTCCTATATTGATAGTTTAATAAATTTATAAATAATGTGAATAATATGTTAGGATCGAAAATTGGATATCGTGAGCTCTCACATAACTCGTACATCAATTCATGGATAAAAAAATGCAGATTGCCTGCTTTTTAAAATGATTTAAAAAACAGCACGGAGTGGGAGGGCATATCGCGTTTGAGCTGAATCAGCATGGAGCAGAGCTGCGCCTAAGCTGATTCAGCACGGAGCAAAGCTGCACGATCTGAGGAGCAGAGCTGCACGATCCGAGGAGCAGAGCTGCCCTCCCCACTCCGTGCTGGTTTTAAAAAATCATTTTTAAAAAGCACGTAATCTACATTTTTGATCCATGAATTGGTGTCGAGCTGTGTGAGAGCTCACGATACCCAGTTCTCGGACCTTCAAGTGGTCTCAGAACAATCGGGTAACAACTTTCCGATCCCTTCATAATATAATAGTTTTCATAAAATAATTACGAATATCTTTTAAAAATAATCCATGTAGAGTTTAATTTAGAAATTATGGATGAGAGAAGAGCTTTCATACAAAATTTTGATATTTTGGCACTAAAGTTGCACTAAAATTATTTCGCAATGAGTTGTAAATGACTTTATATACATATATTTAGCATGTACATGTATATAGTAAATATGTATGTAAATAAATAAATCTTTCGATTTTAAAGTAGATCTTTTGATTTTAAATTAGATATCGATTAATTTTTTTATTTAATTTAATAAAGTTCTTTATGTTTTGCCTATTTATTGTTGTTCTTCATATTTATTTCTTGTTTAAGAGCCATGGTTTTTGTAGTTTGATCACAGAAATATGTAAATACTTTATACTACTAAATAATATAGATTTGTTTTTTTCTTCGTAAAGTGCGAAATTACATTCCAGTTTATACAATTTACACTATCTGGTCAAATATATTATGATAATTAATTTTTCTGTCCACAATTATGTTGATTTGCTGTGTGTGGCTCTTATTTTTTAGGTTTGTTTTAAAATAATACAAAAAAGGAAAAAGATATTGGTTTCCAATCTTTATATGTCCTCTTGGTAATAATTACAGAAAAGAAAAGGAAAAATCTATTTTCATTGATGGGTTTGTCTACTCACATCCTGCCACGTTACTGCATTATGATCATTTCACTGTTTCATGTCGCTGTTGAAGGTTGTATAGGCATGTTTCAACTTGTCCAAATGCGATTAGGCATATTTCCCTGTGGAAATAATGGTTGATATATATTCTAACCTATATAAATTGCAACTCTTTAAATAATGATGAAAATTTCATGTTGGAGTATAATAATTGTTCCTACTAGGTGACGCTTGTGTTGCTATACGGTTTAAAATAATGGAGTTGCATCATTACCATCGGCTATAGCTTTTGATAAAACGGCAGACGTTCGGTCCTACATACCATGAACCTGTAGCTACCGTTTATCTTGCATTATAATATTAATAATCATATCTCGTGTATGATTAAAATATTATTTATTTCGCAGCTACGTATTTATTATATATCAATCAATTTTTAAATTATTTATATCATATCAATAAAATTATTAATATAAAATTACTTTATTATTCCTCGTATTCATCTTTTTATTATGTTTATTAATTTTTATGGTAAAAATATAATTAATTACAGTTAACAACTTATTATTTTATCAAAATTATTATCTATCCAACTCAATCTTTTTATAATCATTTTAATTCTATCGTATCATATCTCATACAAATAGATAAACGGTGTCACATGGTTCAAAACATCCGAGTTTCAATTCTTGGTATTTTGAAAACTGATTGAAATATCTTCAATTCAACTAATTACATTTGAAATCAGTGTTTGCTTGAGAGGCCGAGGAAAACCAATTTACTCGACTAAAGATAGAAGGAGTGGCCTGATCAAAACATAGACAATCTAATCTGATTCACTGACTAGTTTTAAAAATTAAGCTACACCGAGAAATTTCCAGTGCCAGACTTGCACACTCCTCTGCGAGCCATCCAAAGCCTGATAAATATAGATTATTGTACAATCGATCGCTTGTCGTTTTACCAAAAATTATAGCTGGTGGTAAGTGGTAACGGTGCAACTCCAATCTTTTAAACCGTATAGCAAAATAAGCGTCACGCTTCGATCTTTCTATCTAGCCGAGCAATTATTGCACATCAACAATTACATTAATAAAGCCTATTAGAACCTTTTTTTTCTATTATATTATATTTCATCATACTACAATTATATGATTTCTGCAGACCTTGTGAAAAACGTACACTATTCGTTTTATTAAATTAATATTTAAGACAGTGGCTCTTCGATTTGGAGCCATTATGTAGAGAAGCATGAGCCGTTAATGAACCACAAGTGGACCATTGTATATAAAATCTTCCGACATCGTTGCATCATTGATGTCTATCCTCTAGTCTTATCTTCTTTGATGTTAGCCCAGGGTCTGACTAGTCTTTCTTTCATATGAAAATGTTATTGTCATATGATTTATATTTACTTAGTGGGATGATGGATACAATTTTCTTAATTGTTTATATCTTTTCATAATTTGATTTATTTAGTAGGACTTTGAGCTTTTTTTTTTTTTGTTTACCAAAATTTATATTTGATGATTGAGTTGGAATTCAAATACCATAAGCATTACAACCACTATTAAGATTTCTCTCCTAAAAATTGTACTATCTTACAACTTGTAAGAATTAAATATGAGCCTTTTTAGTGTTTACCGTAAAACTAAAAAAAAAATTAACGAAACTAATGTAAAGTCCATGAATTTTACAACTCGTTTGAAACGGTGGGACTATCATTTTTTTTTTAAAAAAAAACCATTCACATCTACCGAGTAGGCGTGACAAACTTTGAATAAATACAAAAAGGCATGAACCCCTTTACAAATATTGAATATGTGAACATATTTCAATCATAAATTTGATAAACACAAAACTTGTTGTTATAATTCTCCGTAGATCAAGTTGAAAACAGAATAGAGCACAGTAGAGTTCAGATCGGCTCAGTAACACCGATCAGATAAGAACATCACATATTAGATCAGCGGCACATATCAGCACAGAACTAATCAGAGCATGCAGAACGGATCAGCTCAATCGTACAGATCAAATCGTGCAGCTTAGATCAGATCGCAACTACTCATATCATATCGATACGCATCGATCAATCTAAGGGCTCTCATTATGTAATGATATCAGCATCTTTCAAACTAAATTCACAGCATTAACGACAAATGCATAAAATAAAAAATGTTGTAATTTTTTCCAGATTAATAAAACTTTGAGCTTCGATCCATTTCGTATGTAGCTCTCTTCGGTCTAGTGCTATTGCCAAGCAAAAAACACTTCTTGCATTCTTTCTCACACTTCATACTTCCCTTCTTAAGGTAAAGGGCCGGGCATGGCGGTAGGAGCATCCCGTCGGCAATCTGTTTGGCTTGACCAAGAATTCTTATGTCCTCCGAGTCATTACTCTACGATTTATCCGAAAGAACATCTTGCGTACTTCATTTGTTTCTGCTGGGAAGTCTAAAGCTTTGATTTTTATTTTTATTATTCGCTGAACTGAGGAAAGGAACTTTATTTTGCTTGAACCACAGGAAGAAAAAACAAAAAGCCATGGTTAATGCCTAAAGATAATACAGAGAGTCATATATTGTACACTAGTTTCGCTTGGAATGTTTCAGGTGTATACAAAGAAAATTTATGTAAATATTTAATATTAAATTAAAAAAGACATTCTTTTAATTTGATTTTGTTTTTACATTAGTTTATGAATGAGAGATTATATAAGCTCCGTTTGGACACGTTTTATAAAAATATTTTTATAAAAGTATTTTTAAAAAAATTCTTGCAAAACGTTTTGGAAGTTCTTTTAAAGGTAAGTATGTGTTTGGACAACTATTTTATAAAAATATTTTTAAATTAAAAAATATTAGATAATTATTTTAGAAAAGGATTTAAATTACGAAATAGTTGGAATGTTTCAGGTGTATACAAAGAAAATTTATGTAAATATTTAATATTAAATTAAAAAAGACATTCTTTTAATTTGATTTTGTTTTTACATTAGTTTATGAATGAGAGATTATATAAGCTCCGTTTGGACACGTTTTATAAAAATATTTTTATAAAAGTATTTTTAAAAAAATTCTTGCAAAACGTTTTGGAAGTTCTTTTAAAGGTAAGTATGTGTTTGGACAACTATTTTATAAAAATATTTTTAAATTAAAAAATATTAGATAATTATTTTAGAAAAGGATTTAAATTACGAAATAGTATTAAAATAGCATTTGAACGATTAATCTAACAAAAAAAATCAATTGACTATTCGCATAAAATTTATCTATATTTTGTATTTTAAAAACATTATAAAACATTTTTTACTTGTTCTTAAAAAGTGTACTTCAAAACTAGTTTTTTAAAAATATTTTTCAAAAACATTTTATAAATCTTGTCCAAACACATACTTTAAGTTTTTTTAACTTTAAAAACACTAAAAACGTTTTTATAAAACGTGTCCAAACGGAGTCATAATCATTTGAGTAAGATATGGATAAGATTCAAATATATCCGAGTGCTGATATTGACAATACTGCCTTGACTTTAGAGGTAATACACACAACTTCGTAAATAAAGATATCATAGTTTAATCTTTCCAAAAATGAAAAAAATGTGCTATTTTTAAGAGTCATACTATAATTAAATCATCCTGATAGATACTATCCACAATATCATTCCCTACAGGGATGACTCATATATATATATATATATATATATGTGTATGTATGTATGTTTGTGTGTGCGTGTGTGCAATTTTTATACACTTTTGTTTTTTGGATATATATAAACATGATTTTTATACACTTTGTTTAGATTGATTCAAGATATTATTAGCATAAATCTGATACTAATTTTGTTATACAATTATTGTAGATAAAAACATTCTTACAATTTTTGATTTATTATAAAATCTTTAATTTGTTAATTTAGATTTGATTTTTTTAATTATTATATCAGAATTTGCTAAATATTCATACCTTTTGACGGATTAACAGATTTGAAAAGTGTCAATGGTAGGTGATAATAGGATATTGAGTAGTGTATGGATACCTGATCATGTTGGGGATTGATATGTATTTATAGAGGGTGAATAAACACTGAATTTTTTAAAATATTTTGCAATAGTATTTGTCAATTATTAGTTGCACAAGTTCAGTTATTGACCTGCTACTAAAATATAAACGTATTAAAGTGTGGAATGAATAGCTTATAATCCGGTGATATATAAGAGCGGTATCAAAGACCGGTAAAGTGAAGTGTAAAATGATAGAAGACTGAAGCAAATTTTATTTTTGGATGTTCGGAGATAAATAACTACTACGTCACCCTTCTTATATTATCGGAATGATTCACTATAAGACCTTTTCTTTAAAACTGTTTTTGTCCATCTCAATTGGAACTTATCTCTTTTCCAACTTAGACCCCTGGTACAACGACTAATACAATGCTTGAAAATACTAGCTTTTCTGTATCTTAGAGATCACACAGTATTTCAACGCAGTTACAACTAATGATGATAAATATATGTGTTGAATAGTAGTAGCTTCTGACTACAAGTCTCAAACTGTAAATGGTACTTGTTACTTATTTTGGTTCCTTGATCCGATAATAGCATTCTCTATTTCTCCCTATACTTAAACTCCTTTATCTGGCATCAACTTCACTTCTGATATTTCTGCTTCTATCCGGTGCTGACTTCGTTTCTTCCGGTGCAGGGTCCAAACTGGGATTTTTTAGCAGGGTGGGCTGGAAATATGTTTTAGCAAAGATGTTTTCCTATTGTCTTACTTTCAATTTTTTTAAAACGTTATTATTATACTACTTCTTTTTTTTTTTTAAAGAAAATATTATATTATCCGTTTTGATATGTTAGATTAGTAATTATTTATATGGAGGCCCACTAAAATTAATGAAAGTTCAAAGAAAATTGAATTCGAATCTTACCCCACTAGTCCATTACTTAAAGTAATAGATTATTCCAACGTTAATGAGCCTGGGCTGAAGCCCAGGATAGCCTCCACATGGGTTCGCCCCTGTTCCGGTGCCATGATCATGTAGCTCTCTTCCAGTATCATACTTTTATTGGCTTTCATCCGGAACTTATCTGTATTCACGTGCTTGAATCCTTATATTAGTTATCACCAAAATGTTAATCCAATAGATCCTCCCACGGCTATGAGTAGATGGATGCAATTTGTAAATCCGATGGATATGAAGATATGATGAGAATGCAACCATACCCCAACTCGGCCTATTGTTATTCCTATTTTCATATGGTATTTTTTTTTTGGTGGGCTTATTGGAAATTAAATTCGGCAAAAATACAAGCAATACTTGAATTCCAAGAGGACAAAAAATCCGCAGACTTTTTATTATAAAAGACTCGGACAATAGGTAAATTGCCAAATAGAGTCTAACTACTCCACCAAACGTCATCACCATTTAAGTAAACAAGCATGTGAACCTTCACGTGGCCTGTTATCAACTATATTTACACTACACCGTCTGTGCATCGTGAATTGCTCCACTTTTCTATTATCTCTCTTTTTTGAAGAATCTTATATTATATTTCATGCGATGAAATTATTTATACTATATAATTGATTTTATTTTTATTGGAACACCGAACACCTAAATGTTCAGACGATCGAAACAATTGTGCCATACAAATTTCTGAAGCATGCAAAGAATCACAAAGCTGGAGTTCCAGGGTTTCGTTCCCGAACAACTGTATCCCTGTCTCCAAATTTATGAAGCATGTAGTATTCTCATACTCTTAACTCATATTTGTAGAGTCTACAATAATTTAAAGTTAAAAAAGGCTGTTGTTTGGAGATACTAAGAGTCCATTCCGTCCAGACGGAAACTAGATAAATCATATTTTAGAGACAATAGAGCTTCGTTTGAATAAAATTTTTTAAAATATTTTTATAAATGTGTTTCTAAAAAAATCTTATAAAATGTTTTGAATTTTTTAAAAGTTAAATATATGTTTGGACAACTATTTTTTAAATAATTTTAAATTAAAAAATATTTAGAAAAAATTTTATAATTCAGAAATAATATTAAAATAGTATTCGAATAATTAATCTAATTAAAAAAAATTAAAGTTTACTATATTTTGTATTTTAAAAACATTATAAAACATATTTTTCGTTTATTCTTCAACACATATATTTCAAAACTAGTTTTTTAAAAATATTTTATAAAAATCTTATCCAAACACATGTTATAAGTTTTTTTAACTCTAAAAATACTAAAAACATTTTTATTAAATTTGTCTAAACGAAACTAGGTCTCCTAAAATACAGACCCAACATATCGATTATTTATATTTCATTACGATGAATCGCTTCGATGCTTGTGAGTAAAAAGTAACATTTTTCCATAATACTTTTGATATGTGAATTCGGAAATCAGACTTGCAAATATAACAATGGAGCATCCGAGATTTTATGTTACGATTTCTTCAAAATAGTACGTTATTTTGTTTAAAAACAATACAAATGTTTTTTTAAAGCTAAAGGATATTGCTTTAAGACTTATGATTTCACTCCTATTTCAAATAAATATAAAATTATTTTCGACATGTGTTCAATCAAACCACTTTAGCAATAAAACAAAAACCAACTGGAATAAACAAAGGGACTCTTCTATGAGCCATACCACCCGCTAGCTTTTAAGTCACCGAGTACCATGGCATGCTATTAACTTGGAAAATGTGGACTAATCTACTGCTATGAAAAGTTTGAAAAACGAGATGATAACCATTGTGTAGACTGAATACATAGAAACGAATCCATCTAGTAATATAGGAACAATAGAAGAATCATGCTCGACATCTTTCAAACATAAAATTAAAACAAAATCGAGTCCAACGAAATCCAATCCAAGTTCTCCGAAGTAGTAAAAAGACAAAACAACCTAAGTGTTGGTGGCTCTGGTGTAAATCTGCTGGCTTGAATGAGCTGACACCATTCTTATCAAACCTCTAGCCATCAATTCTCTAATGGCCCTCCTTGCCAGTGATCCACTGATCTGTGAATACATATTTGGTTGGATAAAATTGTAATTGGAAAGTCTAAAATCAAAATCATATCATACTGTAGGAAAACTGGTAGTAAAGAACAATGTTTCAAATTTACACGAGCAGTCCACAAGAGCCTACAAGACACGCAAATCAAGGCTTTATTCTCCAGGAGATGCGGTGACCAAAGCACATTTCATTTTGAGATAAGCTGGAACAACTTATTTTTTAACACTACCTGGCCTATATAAGTTTATTAACCACAACAAATCAAGATATCTTCAATTCCAACTGATGATGGTATTTGCATTTGTCCGGAAGAATTCAAGAAGCCTCGAATAAAATAAAACATATATTCAAACAACTGCATGTCAGGTGAGTTCCAGTTCAAAGGGAGGATAAATACAAGAAACACTAGCAAGTTCTGGAGAAAAAACAATCCAACTTATGAATCCATTTCCTGCTCTATCGAAGCAGGAAATTATGAAGGAATTTGAAATTGCAAAAATAAACCAAATGAATAGGTTCCCTTCTTCAGTTCCCATTTCCACAACACTAATCAAACCATGGCCATGATTAACGCAACAAATAAAGAGCCAGAATTACAATCCAGGAAGTACAAAAAATAAAACACAACCAAATCCAAGATATCGTAGGACTAAACAAGTGGTAGCTAATTCGTGATTATAAAATCAGTGACAAAAATGACTCATTAATCATCCTACCAAATTATCGTGTAATCCATCTGTCAAAGAATGAATAAACTCACTCTGAGACGGTCGGAAAGAACTGAAGGAGTGATAAGCTTGTATTTAGGTGCCTCGGACAAAAGTTTGTCGTAGGTCGCTTTATCAAACATCACCATGTTGTTCACCTTTTCCTTTTGCTTGCCCTTGCTCCATTTCTGCAAATGCGACATTTTCACCAAATGTGACATTTTAATTTGTTGGGACACGTGCGGCCAAAACACACACGAACACTAGAAAAGTATGAATAACCAGAAACCTTCTTCTTCTGTTTTCCGCCTCCGGATTTCGCCGGCTTGGATGCTGGCGGGGGAGCTTTATCCTTCTTAGGCGCCTGAAAAGGAAAATTAAAAATAGAATTAACCACAAATCAAAACAGCTTACGCAAGCAGATCATCGCCGCACCATCGGAAAACGAAGCGTAGGAGTTGGCCTAGAGGCGGAGGAAAAAAAGCGAGTACGATTTGTGATCGAAAACCTAGTTAGGGTTTTATTTTGCCTCACCTCGTGAAGCGTCGTTCACATTTGGACCATAAGATAAGCCCAGTGAGAAGCCCAATAATTTCCATAACATGTAGATTTTCCATAGGATCATATTAACACAATAGTCTTTCAATAGATAGATGTTTAGAAGAAATACACCTATTTATTCCCTTTTATTTTTTGGGCCTTATCAAAATTCTCAGCCCAATGATGCAAGGAATGGGTGTAAGTTCAATTCATGTACAGTACGGATGAAAGGCCCATCTTCGGATCGTCACTTGTTTCTCTTGGTTTTTATTTTTTCTAGATCTAAGTTTTATTTACCTACAGATATTTTTTCAAAAATTTTAAACTCAATTTAATGGATTCTTGACAACTTTCAAGAATTTGGTTTCAAGTCTATGTTTTGAAGAATTGATCTCCGCTTGATTGTTTTTCGAATCATATGGTTTTAGTTGTGTCGAGATATTTTTTATTTGATCAAATATTCTCGTTTGGGCCGTTTCTCGACCATATTTTTTTCTCGCTTGATTTACTCGTATTTTCATGTTCCTTGTGTTAGGACCGATTCAGATCACAATACATGAAAATAGCTCGGGGAAGGATACACGCAATCCGAAAGATAAAAAAATGAGCCGCAATAGCTTTGATTCTTGAAAACTTTTGAGCGCCGAAAAATATATCCGATCTGTTATAAGAATCAAGGCAAAAAATATCTGAGATACTGATCTTATTGAAGCTCCATATGATCTGATTCTTCTCAGCTGAAATCTTGCTTTTCGTTTATACTAGGCGGTTCTTCAACTTTGAGCGTAGCGCTAATCTGATCTGAACCCAGCTTAGCCTGTGCACTCACGTAAACTGTTAGATATAAAATAACAAGTCTTGTGTTCATCAAAATCAAGATCCGATATATTATATATATCAAACACCTTGGCATCATTTTTATGATAGCGAGAGTTTGAAACCCTTCTTTTAAATACTTAAACGGGAAGCCGGAATTTGAAACTCCTGCTTCCTTCTTTCTAAACAAAGGTTAGCTAAAAGTTAGCAACATTTAGAAAGACAGTTAAGGGGACATAATGAAAGTGTAATCCGACTCGTAATTCCCTTACTCCACCTTGGTTATACCGTGCTTTGAAGGGTTTTCGAATCATACCAATTATATTCTTAAAAACACCGAATAAAAAGAAGATCAAGAATATCGTGCATTAATCTTTGCCTTTACACATATTACCAAAAAAATAACAGTTTAGCTAATTAATTAGGACAATAGGGTTATATGTTGGTTTGTTCATCCTTATCTCTTCTTTTACTTGGCTTTTTCAGAAGCACGAAAAAGTGCTTTAAGATCTCTAACAAATTACTACACTTTGCGTAATTTATAATCACTTGTTGGAATCCTTATTTGGATACTGCCTCTAAATAGTACATACAAGCAAATGTACAAAAAGTTTTCGAGTTTTAGGTATACAAATATTATATTTCTCTCTTAATTTTTTTGTTTTAAAATTATGGTGGAAGAGAATACGAATATCATTTCATCACTAATATTTATGATCCGTCCATGGCATGAATCATCTCATCTTTCGCATTAAGTGCTGGGGAAAAAGAATATTCTTTATTTATTTATCTTTTACCCGAACAAAAAGTTATTAAGAAATATCACCAAACATTGAGATTGGTGAATCTTTTGGTTTTCACATGGATATATTTACAAGATAAGATAAAATACCCTGTTAATTCTTATTTTCCCGATTCTTATCGAGATGAAAATTGTGTAGGGTTTATGTACGAGTCCCGACCCGATCCGACCCGACCACCATCTACTCTCAATCACTATGAGTATATGCCACACTAAAACTATTTCTTTATAATTCATGTGACGTGGAGAAGCAATGCTTTAGGAAAGGCATGTCTCCCACTTGAGATTCCATCAGTTGGATAAATGTGTAGACAAAGTGGCCAATGGAGCCCAGAGAGCTGGCTCGTTTTGGGGCTAAAAGCGGCCACCACAAAGCCCAAATTGGGCTTTAAAAGCTCTCCCCCCCCCCCTGCCATAGAATCCTAGTTTCGCCCCTGAATGGAACTCACATAACATTTCATATATATATATATATATATATGGAGTTCAAGATTTATTTGATACTACCTTTAAGCTAATATTCCAAGCATTGCTCCAATGACTGTAATGAGTCACATGTCTTATTTTAGGTGAACAAATGTATTACAACATATGAGAGATATATGTGTCTCTTTTATAGCCATTAAATCAAGCCATAAAATGCAGAGTCGAACTAACCAGAGTTTAGACTTAACCTTAGTCACCAAATGCTTTCTTGATTATGTATGATATATAATTTCTTTGTCAGTAAGGTATAATTGACCACACAAGAAACGAAAATAATTTATATATCCACTAAATCATGGTTACATGAAATAATAGAGTCTAATGAAAGTTGTCTCCCATGGTTTGTCAACCAAGTCCAACTGATTACAAAAGTAAGTGGAAAGAAAAGGTAGTAAGAATGTAATATACCAATATTTTTATGGAGTCTATAAATAGCATCTCTCTCTCCACTCGATTGTAGCTCCAAAAGCCAAAACCATGTATGAAAATAAAAGAAAATCGAGGGTTGAGGCCAAAATATTCTCTTTCTAGTGAAATCCCAAGAATAATATTGAAACAATAAAGATAGAAATTAAACCCGTTGATCCAAAATGGACATGCTCAAGTTTCACAACGTAAGAATCGAGAAAGCCAACGTGATCTTGAGGTATCGAAGCTTCGAGAGGATCACCACTTTGTTTAGATTTGTGGAGCTGTGTTTTATCTTGACCATCGTCTCCAAGTTTTCCAATCAGTTCCAGTTTACCCTCAAATCCTCCGGCGAATATTTCCGCAGCATATCCGTCATCTTGATAAGCCCACGCTTCGTTTTCGTGGTGGGAAATGTTATCATGCTCATGTTGTTCTTGAGGTCCGGGGAGTTCTCATCCAAGAAAGGCGAAAAACCCGCAGATCTTTACGAGGAGTACGTGGAAAAATGCCGGAGGAATCAGGAAACATTCGTTGCACAAGTGAAGACAGCTGCATCGGATCATGGTCATAAATATGGTGTTTGTTCTGATGGAAGGAAGATGTACCGGAGTTGTTCTGTGCAGAATCTCGTGAAAGGGGCGGCGCATGGCGACCACCTGAGGCGGAGCATGACGGAGAAGTCCAGGAGCCACCGGCAGAAATGCGGCGGTTCATCGAAGGCGGAGGACGATATGAGCTGTGAAGAGTTCCGGCAAACGGTGGAGGCGTTTATAGCAAGGCAGCAGAGGTTTCTGAGGGAAGAAGAAGAGTGATTAATGTGATCTTCTTTGTTATCTTCTCCTTTTTTATGGTTAATATATAGGTTGTATACTTTTAGCTACAACTTGTGTTTGTCTAAATAGATGTAAATCTTGTTTTAGCGTAATTAATGATGTTATATTCGATATTTTTTCATGTAAATTCGACATCATGCTTCCACATACCATCTTTGATTGATCATGTAAAATCGAAGATCTGATTGTTATTGGGTAGGGGTGTCAGTTCGGATGGGTCGGATGGATTCAGGTCGGATTGGGTAATAATTTTTTAAAAAATTCCGAACCCGAACCCGAACCAGATTTTTTTCGGGTGGTTCGGGTCGAGTTGGGTTACATTTTGGTATCAATTTGGATAAATTAGGTGGGTTCGGGTCGGGTTGGGTAAAAAATTATGACCCGAACCCGAACCAACCCGAAATGTCTCAACCCGAATCTGATTTTTTTCGGGTGGATTCGGGTCGAATCAGAATTTGACACCCCTATTATTGGGAACAAACTTCCAAAACATGATATTTTGAATTGTTTTACCATCTCGAAGTCTCAGGTTATATAGTAAAACAACGTTAGCTCGATACCAGAAATATTACTTCTGATTAATTTTATATAAAAAAAATTCATGTGATGATTCGAATTCAACGAAAAATATGAACTTCTTCAAATGATCAAATGGGTATGAATGAGAACTTGAATTCAAAGCAAGAAAATGTGAGGTTTGTTCTCAACGATCATACGACTATAAAGAGCTCGATGGATAGATTGTCATATTCCTACATACGGATAAAGTTCCGATTCCAATTATATCCATATGTGCCGGTGAAAGATTAAAGAACAAATGACCTGGATTGTTTGACCCATGAAAATCTTAATATTTTTTTTACAAATAAATTCCCACTACTAATGATCCACGAGATTTAAGCTATCAGAAAAGTGGATCAATCAGCAAATTAAACTACTGATGCAAGAAAGTTAGAGCAGGAAGGGTCATTTGTGAAGGGCTTCCAATACCGCACAAACAAGATAAGTTCAAGAAAAAAGGATGGAAAACATCATGGGGAATACGATTCTATAGCTTGTTCCTGCAAGCATATTTAATCTATTTGATTTGGTGTTTACAGCCTGGATTTTGGAATTTCACATTGTCAAAGAAGAAGCTATCGAAACAGGATGCTGGCCCTGCCACCAAGATTCCTGGTCTTTAGTATGGCGAAAAGTTTACGCTAGTCATATACACAAGCATTTAGCTGTTGAAATCCCGAGATAGTCTCGCCCATTGCCATCAGCTAGGATCATAATTCTTCTATATTTTCCATTTGAAAGTTAGCAAGAAGAAATGTTAACTGAAAATCCAGATTCCATATTCTCCCCTCCCAAAATTTATCTAGGTAATCCAGCTCCCAACAAATAAAAGATCTTGGCAATCACACAAAGTCTTTATTCGAATTGAAAGTTTAATCATGGAACTGAAGCTTTAAAGTAAATAACACCGGATTTCTCTCAACTGGAGAGATCTATTTTGGGAGACGCGTTAGAAAAATGCTATTCCGACAACTGAAAAAGAAATAAATTTCAAATACACAAAGTCGAGAGCGGAAGAATGCAGCCAAGAAATCAATCATGATCCAAGATTGTTTACCACTTGAATGCTGTGATAACACATCAAATTTTAAAGGCCTTCGAAAAATCTTAAATGGTCTTCAAATGTCTCCCCATGCCGAATTTTGGACACGGATCCATCATCTTCAACCTAGAAAATGAATCCGATTTCAGCATGTAACAGTAAAAATATTGTAAGAGGATGGTGACTGAGTGTAATGAGACAATTTTCGAAAGCGTGACACTAGCTTACGAACCCAGTATTCGGGTGGACGCATCTTGAGATTGTATGTGGATGCCATGCTCATGCAGTAAGCACCAGCATCATGTACTACCAATCCAGTTCCCTAAAAGCAAGGGAATAGTACAGTAATATGCAGAAGATGAGAAGATATAGGCATGATTTATATGAAGGGTTAACTTGTTACCCTATCAGGCGTTGGTAATTCTCTGTCCTTTCCCAAGAAATCTGCAGATTCGCAAACTGGACCAACCACATCAAAAGTAGAAACCTCGGCATTTGGAGACGGAGGGGATACCAGTTCTATGTGCTGCAATAAAACCGAGTAAAAAAACAGTAGTAAAATTTCTGGGGAATGGTTTTTTGCTAATTCGGCACAACACGCAATGAAGCTTGTACGTTGACAGGGAAAAAATTTGATTTCCAAGAATTCCAAACAGTTATTGCTTTTGGTTCAACAAGGGCTTGATTCCACAAGTCTTATTGTTCCAAGTGATGGAGTACGAACCAATGGCAATATCCAGATGGGTAGAATAAAAATGTAGAGAGGAAAAATGATCCCATTAAACTCAAAGCCAATTGTCCAATAAAAAGATTTACGGTATAGACAGAAAAAAGGTCTGAAAAGAAAAAACTAAGACTAGACACCAAGAAAGTCTTTATCAATGAAAACGAAGTAAAAGGAGAACAACTAAGACGATAAATGTTGAAGTAAACAGAATGTGTTCACAAAAGAGGCATTGGATATGAAGTGGTGCATAGGCAGTGAGTGATTGGCAAAGCAAAAGCATTAAGACTCACCTGGTAGGCTCCATACAGACTTGGGCGGATAAGTTCTGCCATGCTGCCATCAATCACAACAAAATTTTTAGTTCCGTTGGTTTTGACCCCAGTTACACGGTTGACAAAACAGCAAGTGTTGGCAATAAGTGATCTTCCAGGCTCGATAATGAGATTCAAATTTCGTGAAAGCACTAACTCTCGAACCTACGAAAATAGGCCACAAATGGTTATGGCACTGAATCCTCACGACATTCAGGAATGGAAGATGATACAGAAAATTAAATAGGAAATGAAATGAATCAGCTCCATTGGTATCCTCTCATAATAATTGTGTGAAAATGACGAAGGAGAATTCATGAGTATTTGTGAATCGGGATGAGTAAATTATGTCATGTATATTAAAATGATGGAAGAGGTTTCTACATGTTTTTGAATGGTAAAAAGCTGTCATTGAACTTACGGTATCAATAAGGTCTCGAGGAGTTGGAAGAACTGTTCCAGTATGATAGTAATCGATCCCCAGTCCGCCTCCAATGTTTAAGTAGTTTATTTCAAAACCTTGAGAACGAATCTCGTCTATATAGTTCACCATCAAGACAGCCGCATCTCTAAAAATATCTACCTGAAAAATGAATATCTTGAATTGAGTATCGTGAAGAAAAAATTAACAGAGATCTATGAGTTATCAACAAATGGATGAACAGAAGTTCCCGGTGGAAGAGTGTATAAGTATAAATATCTTTTGAACTCAGGTATGGAGGAAAGTAAAGTGATCTTCTTTTATATATTCAGCAGCTTACATGCACCAATTATAAATAGGGGATGAAGTCAACAACCTAGCAATGATAATTCCCTACATTTTAGCATCTAGATAATTACATTATCTTCTAATTCTATAGCTAAAATATAAGATAAAGATAAATTTAAGGATAAATGAGTTTGAAGATGAAATAATCCGTTATCTTTAAACTCCCCCTCAAGCTAGTGAATAGATATTTATCATTCGTAGCTTCCGTGTGAACTGTTCAAACGTCGTCTTCGAGAGGCTTTTTTAACCAGTATATCTGCCACCTGTTGGCCTGAAGGGATATAAGTCATGCAAACAGTGTTGTTTTCAACATTCTCCATGATGAAATGCTTATCAATCTCAACATGTTTTGTCCTGTCGTGATGGACAGGATTGTGGGCAATATTCACAGCAGCCTTGTTATCACAGTAGAGGCGCATAGGTTTCTGAATTCGGCATCCTTAATTTGTCCAGCGTTCTCTTGAGCCATAAGCCTTCGCAAAGTCCATGAGCCACAACCCTAAATTTGGCTTCGGCACTACTTCGAGCCACGACCGATTGCTTCTTGCTTCTCCAAGTGACAAGTTTACCACCTACATAAATAGAGTACCCCGTGGTAGACCTTTTATCCATTATTGATCCAGCCCCGTCAGCATCCGTGTAGACTTCAATTATTTTGAGATCATTTCTGCCAAATAAAATGCCTTTCCCGGGATTTTTCGTGCTGCATCCAACTGTTGGGTACTTGGGTCATGCATGAATTGACTTGACAACGCTTACAACAAATGCAATATCCGGCCTGTTGTGAGACAGATAGATCAGTTTACCGACCAGCCTTTGGTAACCTTCGCGGTCAGCCTTGGTCGCATCATGTCCTGGACAAAGGTTGGAATTTTGCTCCATAGGAGTCTCAACTGGTTTGTAGGCCAACATGCCCACCTCTTTTAATAGGTCTATGGTGTATTTCTGCTGGGAAACAATGATCCCTAGCTTGCTTCGAGCAACTCCCAGAAAATATCAGAGGCTTCCAAGAACTTTAATTTCAAATTCAGTAGCCAAAATCGCCTGAGTTCTGCTACTTCTACACTGTTGTCACATGTGACTATAATATCATCCACATATACTATCAAGATTGTAATTTTGCTATCAGTTGAGTGTTTGAAAACTAAAGTGTGATCGGACTGTGATTGATTGTATCCTATCCCTTTCACAGATTAAGTGAATCTTTGAAACCATTCCTTAGGAGATTGTTTGAGACCGTATAAAGCCTTCTTTAATTTGCATACTCTGTTCTCTCCCTCTTCTTGAAACCCGAAGGAAAATACATGTATACTTCTTCATTTAGATCGCCATTTAAGAAAGCATTCTTCACATATAATTGGTGCAACAACCAATCTAAATTAGCAGCCCAGGAGAGCAAGACTCTTACTGAATTTAATTTTGCTACAGGTGCAAATGTCTCGTGATAGCGCATGCCATGGGTTCGGGTAAAACCCTTAGCCACCAATCCGCCTTTGTGCCTTTCTATGCTTCCATTTGCTTTATACTTGATAATGAACACCCATTTGCATCCCACAGTCCTTTTATCCTTCGGGGCGATGTATTATTGTAAGTTCTCTGTTCCAAACATTTCCTAAAGGTAGACGACAAGTTTTAAATCTTAATGCAGGCAAGGCATATCTCGTTGAATCAGTCATCCCGGCTCAGTGTTGTGTCGGCTGCTTGACTTATCCCTATAGTTTCAGTGCTAGTTCTCAGTGATCCAGTTATAGAATGCTAGTTTCTTTACACGGAGTTCCCTTGATTTCATTCTTGTATTTAGTGATAGCTCTGGGCGTCTTGGTATTGGATCCGCTTTTCTCGCAGTGTGGTAATGTCCCATGTGCCATTTCTTTCCAAGGCATTCATTTCGTCAGATACAGCCCGTTTCCACTGGTATTGCAAGAGCATCATGTACTTTCTTAGGAATCTGAGTGCTGGAAATGTTACAAATGAAAGCTCGAAAACTAGGTGAGAGTTTTTCATAAAATATAAAATGTGAAATGGGATAAGCAATAAAGCAATGCATGTTCTCACGCCCTTTCGAAGTGCAATTGGAATGTCTAAGAGTGTTACCATCTGTTCAACTTTTTGTGGAGCTGGATTTGGGTTGGGCTCTTGGTTTAACTAGCTTTGGTTGTCTCCATTCCTGGAGCTTGCTTTCTCCTTGAATAAAGGATTAATTCTGGCCTTGCTTTATCTTCTCCTATTTCCAAATTTCCGCATTCTGGACTTGCAAGGGCAGATCGGATGGACTATAAACTGGACTATTAGGTAGAACCAATTGTTGGGAAATAGGCTCATGTATAGTCGAGGGTTCCAATGAGAAATCTTCAGTTATACAGTCCACCCGAGGAGTATGTGTGGGTAAGAATGGTTGGGACGCAAAAAATGTTACATCTATTGACACAAAGGCCCGTTTTGTTTCGGGGATAACATTTGTATCCCCTTTGTGTCGCAGAATAACCTACGAAAACACAGTTTATTGCACGGGGTCAAAAGTTTAGATCTAGTTGGATTCTGGTTATGGACAAAGACAGTACAACCAAAGACTTTTGGAGGTAAGGAGGATATGGCACGAGAAGCACGGAGGGAAAAGTTTGTCTGAGACAGGATACTGGTATTTGGAGGTTGAGCATTTGCGTGGGCATTCACCAATCCGCTGGTTTTCCATGCAACTTCTAGCATGTTTCCAAAGTGTGATAAGGACGATGACAATATTCACACCGAACGGGATCTTCCATGTGAGCCATTTTGTGTGGGGCTTTAGAAGCCCCAGCAATTGTTCTTTGGAAACCAGCACCGATGATTCTGTGGATGTAGGAGTGGTATGTTCTTTACGTTCTTCCAACATCACCTTTCGTCTGTTTTCTTCACGTCTTACCACGGTGAGAACTTCAGATAGAGAGGAGAGTATCGCGACCCAGGATGCGTCCTCGAACCTCATCAAATTCCTTGTTTAGCCCAGTGAAAAAATCGTAGATCCTTTCTTATTCGATGAATCTCCAGAATTTTACATTTTGTTTTTGGATCTCCCAAATCGGCTTCATAAACAGGTTCCTGCCATAAATTGTAGATAAGAATGAAGTATTCTGTCACGTCGAGGTTACCGTTTTTGGTTTCCCCAAGCTTAGTCTTCAACTCGAATACTTGGAACAGTTTCCCAGGTCTGAATATGTTGCTGTAACAGCATCCCAAATGGCCTTCGCTGTTTAAGACAAGAAAGTTCTGACTGAGTTGGGGCACCATGGAGTTTATAAACCATGCCAGCACGATTGAATTGCCAAGTTCCCATGTTGCCCGATCAGGTTCTCCAACCTTCGGCCTTTTAGTTTGTCCAGAGAGAGCAGATTGAGACCATTGTAGGAAATTTCTGGAATATAGCTTGTGATTTGTGATCTGCAGCGAGATTGAGAGCATTGTAGGAAATTTCTGGAATTTAGTTTTTTATCCGTGATCTGCAACGGGAGATTATCAGTGGGAGACATGGCTGAAGAGGAATCTTTCGCGTCCTTCAATGAATCAGTCATGGCCATTTTCACCATGGCTGTAAAAACTCGATATCCCGCTCTGGTACCATGAACGCAGGTATGGAGAAAAGAAATTTAATCTTCTTATTTTATATATTCAGCAGCTTACATGCACCAATTATAAATATGGGATGAAGTTAACAACCTAGCAACGATAGCTCCCTACATTTTAACATCTAGATAACTACATTATCTCCTAATCCTATAACTGAAAGATAGATAAAGATAAAGATAAAGATAAGGATAAAGGAGTTTGAAGATGAAATAATCCCTTATCTCTTATACCTTTGTAATAGTAGACCCGAGATGACAGTGGGCACCAACAAGCTTGAGTTCATTAGGGTGTGCCTTAACAGCATCTAAGAACCACCGTAGCTTCTCATTTCTAATGCCAAATTTAGAATTCTTATTTCCTGTGGCAACATAGGCATGGACCTATAAATGCAAGCACTAGATGTCAACTAGCAAATCACAAAAGTAAGAAATGGAAAGCATATTTAACAAAGAGACTACGTTAAAACTTGAAACAGAGAGCAAAACACTAAAAGGCAGCTCCACACAAGCGACAAACTAAAACTGCTCAAGGGAAGAAATTTATTCTGGCTTCAAGCAAAAAAAATCCGATTAGCTTCAGGAATCTGTTCTTTGTACCTGAGGATCAACATCTGGATTGATACGTAAAAGCACGTTAACTTTCTTTCCAGCAATTCTCGAAGCAGCCACAATGTTTTCTAAATCAAATTCACTGTCAATGTTGACAAAAACACCTTCTTGGGCAGCCAAGACAAGGTCCTCCAAGATTTTCCCATTCCCATTAAAAACACACCTGAAATACATAATAATGACACAATTAACTATCAGCAAGCTTAACAACAATTTTCTGGAAAACAGTTAAAGTGTAAGAGAAACAAAGCCTTTTTCATTCCAACTCTATTGTACCCAAGGAGTGGAAGTTAAATCCAGCCAACGAAGTATGTACATATATATAAACGAAGCTAAAAGTCAATACTCAGCTGAATGATGTAAATACATACGAACTAGTGAAGATAAAAACAACAACAGCATTCTATTTTCAAAGAGTATCATTTTCACACAATTGTCATAGATTTAACTAATTGAGTGTGAGCATCCAAACCAAGATTTGTGAAGATAAATAGCATTACTGCATCTTCTTTTAAGAAATGAAAATAGCACTAGAAAAGCATTACGAATTCAGGACCGGGATTCAAATGAGTTACCAAAATACTAGCGCTAGCAAGCAATTATAAAATTCGGCACTTACAATACAGGTCTACCAGAAAAATGACATCATAGATCCAAAACGACTCCACAAGCTTCATGGAACGAAAAATTTCTTTCATCCCTCTAAATACAAACTACAAGGAAAGTGCTATCTTTCCAAATTCAACTTGTCAAGCTAATACAAGGCAAACGAAATTCAATTCCTACACTTCCGTATACAACTTTACAAACTAAATGGAACCAAACACATTAGCATGACAACCTCAGAGAAATTATACGCAAGCGAACAATTAAACAGAGAAAACAGATAATAGCTCAACATTAAACCAATAAAACCAGAGAAAACAATAACCTTGTAGGATCAAAACCAGCACGCAGAGCTAACTTCAGCTCGTTCCCACTAACCAGAACAGCCCCACATCCCAAACTTCGCAAATGCTCCAGAATCTTGAGATTGTTATTCGCCTTAATAGCGTAACCGATAATAGAATCCAAGCCCTCCAAAGCTTCTTTATACGCCTCCACATTCCGAGTGATCTGAGGCTTGCTGTACAAATAAAAGGGTCTTCTTTCCACAACTTCCATGATTTCTTCAACTTTGACTCCCTCACAATACAAGAACCCATCCTCGGATTTCGTGAAACAGTGCTGAAATTTCTGGGTCTTGGGTTCCGCCGGGGAAAGAACTGCCTTTGGAGAACGGGCTTGAAGAGACCTCACGGGACCTGAAATTGGCTTAGCTTTGAAAGTTAGACTTGAGTTTCTGAACTCCACGCTCAAATAGCGTGGAAGGGTTTCTGTGTAAAGGGTTTTCGGGGCTTGAGAGAGGAGATTTGAAGCCGCCATTGTTGGAGCTTGAAGCGACCACCAAGTCTCAGTGAAGAATCGAGAGTGGAAATAAAACGTTTATTTTCTATATGATTAGTTGAGTGTTACCGTTATTATGGGCTTTTCTATTGGGCTCTTTATCTATTTCTTTATTGGGCTCTTTATCTATTTCTTTATTGGGCTTTTAGTCCAATTACTCTATGCGATCCCAATCCTTGGAATTTTAAAATAGTCCGTTTTGATTGCATACCATGTTTCGAGACAGCTTCGATCTTAGTTCATAGAAGTTTAAAAGTTAATGTTATTCTATAAAGTGATTATGGTTAAATTAATCATCAATTTTTTATTTTTGGCTTTTAGATTTTTGTATTCAAACTGTAATCAGTACTGAGTTTTGCTATTTTTCACAATACAATTTTTCATACTCTAATAAATTTAATAACGTGCACTCGTTTAGTATGGATAAACCGAAATGTTTCGTTTCTTAAAATTTTAATAGACAATAGTTTTTGAATTTCAGAAAATCTGATTAAACCACCATTTTGCGAAATCATGACCATTAGCACCCGTTTGAGTGGATTTTAGCACAATAGTATTGTATTTAAAATTTTCTATTACTAACTTGAATAAAAACTTAATAGACAATAGTTTCCTAATGTAGTTGCAACCTAATTAAACCTTCACCCAATTTAATTAAAACAGTATAAAATTGCGAATTTTTTTTTTCCAAAACCGTCCATATTGGCAACGGTTTTATGAAATTAGTCCCTCAATAGTCAATAAGCAATAATAATTTTTTTCTTAGCTACTTTTTCCGCATCAAATTGTTGTTAATAGACAATTACAGATATACCTAATCGGGTCTAATATTGATAAACTTAAACTAAACCAATATATCCTAAACCCAAAGGTCCAAAAAACCTTATTTAAATGAGCCATGCCCTTATTTTTTTAAACTATTAAGTGTTAGTATTTATAAAAGTAAACTATATTTGGACAGACGATCAAACTCTAAAATTAGTGGAGCACCACTAATTATCAGCAATTGACCTTTTGGATACTAATTACTAAATGGATTTGGTATGTTCAAGAAATAATAAATGGGTTTGGTCAGTTCAAGTGAAATTGGTCTTTCCAAATAATTTTTTGTATACGTTCTATCTACACCAATAACCTAAGCCGTCTGAAATTATTTTAGATGATGACTCGGTATTTTATAAACCTGAACCAAATTAAACTAATGGTGCAATTCATTTTCATTTTAGCCACAATCGTTTTCTTGCTATGCTTTTTTGCGGGCAAGTTTTTTGTTTAAAAGAGTTCATGTTTTCAATAATATATGATAAGGTACGGTTTGGCTTAGTAGATAGAGAGGATTATTAATAAAATATTTGAGTTAAATATGAAATAGTAATTGATTTGATTGATGAAATTTAAGATTATGATGATCTTATATTTCGAACCTTTATAATAAATGGATATTTTATGATATTATAAGAGATAATATTATAATTTATATTATCTAATTGATGTAAAATAAATTTTTAATAATTTGATTGATCTGAGATAACTAATTAATTATTTGATCGATTATACGTAAATAATTTGTGAGTAATAATTAAAAGAACTTAGTATAAGTTAAGATTATTTTAATACATTACTTTAGTAATTGAGAAGAACAGCAGCTATGGATACTCATTAAACAAGATTCAAAATATCAATTACATACTCAATAACATTTTGTGTCATTTTAAATCCAACACCTATGTAAATTCAAGTTTATATATACATACACAAGATCCTTATTTAAAAAATTGATCATTATTCGGTTATCAATTTAGTGTTACTATATTAGAACATAACAAAGTGGGAAGCATTCAATGTAGTGGCTTGCCTTAATGGAAAAGATCCAGAATGGGATATAGTAAAATGTAAGAATCAAATCTTAAAATTCTCTAATATTTTTCTTGAAAAACATAATCCAATAGAATCTATAATACAATTGTATTAGTGGTGTTTTGCCATTTTCAGGAAACAATAGGAGTGATCCTATAATGGGCAGCCGTTGAATTTTGCACATAATTCGGACACGGGCATTTCTTTCACTGGTAAGAATTTTTTTTCCCATTTGTTTTCTATGTATTTCTCTATACCTGAATAGCCAGCCCTTCTGGCTCTTGGTTAATCCCCAGAAATTGTTCAAAGTTGAGCTCTTAATCGAATTTGCACGAATATATGATTTTTTTCCTTTGCGAATATAATGTGTTTCTTGATTCATAAGATTAGATAACTCATATTTGAACGTAGAATATTGAATGTGTTTTGGTCCCTCCTTTATTATGACAATCATGGTTTTTGGTCTATCTGTTGTGAGTTTTGTTTGCTGAGCGTCTTCTCACTTCATTCTCGCCGTTTAACAAATCTTATAAACTGTACGGTTGTTCAAACATCACATTTTATGGTCGATTCTCGCTCCATGCTAACGATGAAAATCTGATCTTTCTGGATCATCTTTGTGCTATTAACAAAAGAAACTGTACTCAAATGACTTTGATGAAAAGTTGTAGGCTATCTGCAAGTTTGTGGCTTTTGGACCTGTGAATATTTCTATGCAAACTTGCCAACTGTGTAATCATGAGTGACACGATGTCGGGACCTCTTGAAAGACCGTTTAGGCCGAGTAAGTATGTTTGTTTTGGCCCATATCGTATGTTTCTCATTCGAGACAGATAACGAGAGTAATGTGATTTGTGTCGAATTCTTCGCAGGTCTTGAGAAGATTGATGCTGAAAACTTGGAGGATGAGAGGAAGACGAGGCTCGGTTCCCTCAAGAAGAAGGCGACCAAGTTCAGGAGCTCCTTCACCAAAAGGGGGAGGCGTAACAGCCGAGTTATGTCCGTTCTGTTGGAGGATGAGCATGATGCCGAGGAATTACAGGCCGTGGACGCCTTGCGTCAGGCGTTAATCCTGGAAGAATTGCTCCCTTCGAAACATGATGACTATCATATGCTACTGAGGTGTCTCTCTTTACCATTCTATGTTTATAAGATAACTATGCCTATGACAGTCCTGATGTTTCTCGAGAGCTTTGCCCAATTGGGTTAAAAATCAGGCAACCTTTCAAATGATCAAGTGTCTCGTTATAGCAGATGCTAGCAATACATTTCAAATGTTTTAGGTTGTTCATGTCAGTTTCCTTGGATTATGCAGGTTTCTGAAGGCCAGGAAATTTGACATCGAGAAAACTAAGCAAATGTGGGCTGATATGCTTAACTGGAGGAAAGACTTTGGCGTTGACACTCTTATGGAGGTACCTATAATCGATCAAACATCTAGAAGACACGGTTTATTAGGATACCATACAGTTTAAAGTATTTAAGGCAAGAAATTTCTGGCTAGGACTTGGATTTCAAGGAGAAAAACGAGGTCTTACAATACTATCCGCAAGGGAATCATGGTGTGGACAAGGATGGTAGGCCAATTTATATTGAAAGGCTGGGGCAAGTGGATGCAAACAAGTTGTTGCAAGTCACGACCATCGATCGATATCTGAAATATCATGTTCAAGAATTCGAGAGGATGTTTATCGATAAGTTTCCGGCCTGCTCCATTGCTGCCAACAAGCACATCGATCAGAGCACAACTATTCTGGATGTACAAGGAGTGGTACATATCACCTAAAACTCATTAGCATGTCATAGTTGGATGATTGGGCTATACAAGAGGAGTGTGAATGAATCGAATATGCTCTTTAGCTAGCCTGAAATGTTTTATTCATATTTGAAATCATCAAATTGATCCAAACTCAAACATGCCTGAACTTTTATTCAAGCCAATTCAAGCAAAAAGAGTTGTGTTCGGCTGTGCATGTGTCACTTATGAGCTTTAATATTTTGTTATTATAAGTATAATATAATCATATAATATAATATATTTTAAGCATTTAGTTTCGATCATGATTAACATTCAAGTATAAAATATTAAATTTTCGAGCTTCGTATTGAGATTCAATCCAATCCAATCTCATTTGTGCATAGAGGATCAGTAGGTGACAGCATTCATATTTGTGATAGTATAACTTCATTTATTATCACATCATAATTATTGATTCAGGGACTGAAAAAACTTCAACAAGTCTGCCAGGGAACTGATTCAGCGCCTTCAGAAAATAGATGGAGATAATTACCCTGAGGTATATACCAGTTCCCCAACGAAATCAAATATTTGTTATTTTGATTTTTAATTTTAGAATTATAATATTGAGTTCTCTTGTACACCATTTGACTGTTTTTATGGACATTTGAATTCCAGACGCTATGCCGCATGTACATTATCAATGCAGGATCAGGATTTAGGCTTTTGTGGAACACTGTCAAGTCATTCCTTGACCCTAAAACCACAGCCAAAATTCATGTAAGCTTCACTTAAATGACACTCTATATTCTTGTACCGTCCATCCTCTGCACTCGTTCCTTCTCAGTTGCCGTTTTCTCGACTTGGGTGGAGTCAATATGAAGCGAAGGTGTACATAATCGACAGATCCCACATTGATTAAAAAATCGTTCCTAGTCCAACTATATGGTGGGCAACTGGCTTTATGGGAATGGATTAGGCCGTTTCAATATAAAATTTCATGAAACTCAAGATTCAAGCTGATATGTTTCTTCTTACCAGGTTTTAGGTAACAAATACCAGAGCAAGCTGCTTGAGATAATCGACGCGAGGTAAGATTCAACATTTATATACGACTGTTTTCTTGTCGAGGCACCTTAGCTGAATCTGTTATGATCTTGTCACAAATCAGTGAACTACCAGAGTTTTTGGGGGGAACTTGCACCTGTGCGGACAAGGGAGGATGTATGGTTTCTGATAAGGGCCCTTGGAATGACACTGAAATTATGAAGGTGGTTAATTTTAGCATCGACACTTTACTGTGTATATATGTCTTCACATCAAGAGTTCTCAAAGTTTGTAATTACTGCGATTTCAAGATGGTTCGCAATGGTGAACACAAATGCTCGAACAAGATCCATGTTTCAGCCAGTGTCGACGAGAAAACTATATCAGAAGACGACCATGTTATCTCCAAGGTATCAGTCTTGCAGAGTTTCCAACATTTTCTTAACTGAGAACCTCGAAATTGAACCTGACAGCTCGTAATGAAATATGCAGAATGTGAAGAACTCCTCTAACTCAAAGACAGATTCTCCACATCCACAACTTTCCCCTGTTCGAGAGGAAGTAAGTTTTCACAAAGATTAAACATGGTTATATTACACTCCCTTGCTGCATCAATCCTACTTATAATCCGTATAATCTAACTGTGATCAAGGCCCTCGGTAGATATCACTGGGCATATAATGACTTTAGATTTCTCAAGACACGAAGAGACGAGCAAACCATAATTCTTGTTTAAAATAATCAAAAGGTTTAGGGCTGTGAAAATGGGCATCATACAGAATTGTAGAAGGCAATCATACGTGTGTCGAAAAAATTGAGAACAGATTGGAGTTGATTGCAACTGCTGATCTCCGTCTACCAAAAAAGTTCCATATCATCCTTTTCAGTTAATAAATGTACATGCACTTCAAAGAACTAATCTGGAGGCATGAACATTCGATTTTCCCCACCCAAACCCCTATAATTTCCTTGTATTTAAACGAACCTTCTTTCTACAGATAGTAGGATCAGTAACTGATAAGAAATTCTCATCAGGTGACCAATAACCGTGTCAGTGCATATGAATCTGATCCATATGCTCCAGTTGTTAACAAGAAGACTGTTACTGCAACTTGGATTAAGGGAGGATCAAAACATGATAACTTTGCTCTTTCCAAAGGTTCGAATCATTATTTGTATAAGATGGATTTGCCTTGGATTTTGACCCATAACAACCTTTTCACAAATAATGGGGTGGTTCCCCATATCTTCTTCTTATATCAACAGATTATTTCCCTGTGCATGATTCCTGTAAGCCTTCGAAACGACTTAGCAACTATCTCTTTACTGGAGTGATGACCTTACTAATGGGCGCTGTTACTATGGTTCGTATGACTCGTAACATGCCTAAGAAGCTCACAGATGCTACACTCTATTCTACTTCTATGTGTGGCGCTGATACGGTGATTAAAGGCTCCAAAGATGAATTTGAGTCACCCGAAAATATCATTTCAAGTGAGGATTACTTTACAATGATGAAACGCCTGAGTGAACTCGAGGAGAAGGTGATAGTTCTCAGCAAAACGCCAGCGGTTATGCCTACTGACAAAGAGGATATGCTGAATAATGCTTTGAAACGTGTAGATACTTTGGAGCAAGAGCTTTCAGCAACCAAGAAGGTATTGACTAGTTTTTTTCTTTTTTCACACATTTGCACATCAATATATAGCTCAGGTCCACTTCAGTTGGTTGGTTACGGAAAGTATTTACTGGTCGATCTTCAGTAAGGCATGATCTTTTCTGAAGTTGGTCATACATCTTATTAACTCTCACTACCGTTTGTCATGTCTCACATGACACTACGTTCTAGTAAGCTGTAAATCATGCGGTGTGAGTTCTTAACAGTAAAGAAATAATGCAATCCAATGATATCAAAATATAAAAGTATAGATCTACAGCTTTTAGGTGTATTGATTCTTGTTGAATAAAATGACTCTCACGTGATGGCCAAGGCATATATAATATTGATAGATTTAATCAAATAAAAAATTGAATTTACAGGCTCTTGAGGATGCTCTCGTTCGTCAAGAGGAGTTCCTTGCCTACATTGAGAAGAAAAAGAAGAAGAAGAAGAAGTTTTTTGCTTTCTAAGTGGAGAAAACCTAAATAAAACTGTGAGTTTGTAGTGTTATGATTATTTTAGAGATGGTGATTTTAGAGTTTAGACTCAAGAAACACCATTCTGTGAACTCCCCACAGGTTTTATGTTTGTTATGTTCTTGGTAAAATTTGAGGAGTTTGTAAATTACGAGGCTTGCTATTTGTACTAGGTTCCTTTGTGGTGTTTTAGGATTGCATTCCTCCGTTGGCATGCCAAGCATCTTCTTGGAAAGGCCAGTTAAATTCTTCTGGTTTTGTGTAACCTAAAAATTATGTTTGATTTTGTTATTAAAGATTCTATTGACTGATTTTGCTTATGCTTGCGAGCTTGAATGGTGAATAGGAATCTTCAAATTTCAGAATGATTGTTGTGAAAGAATAAGATCACTCGCATTCTAAGGGTAGAGCTCTTTTTGACACAAGGATAATAGGACAGTACTCCAAGATAAACAACCTGACTTAAGAATAATATTCCATGTATCTCATATAACATCATTCAAGAACACACCGTACAAGACGTTTGCAGAAAAAAGATGCATACATATATGCACTCGATAAAACTTCTCACCAAATGTAAGTATCATCAATGAAGTTGCAAAGCCAAGTTGTCACAAAATGATGATCGTTGTGCTGGAGACATGAAACAGAGATGATGATAACCTCAACCATTGAAGCACAATCTATGAACTCTCTCACCAGCAAAACCTTTTCTTCTGGAAGCATGAAGCAGGATAGCATGTTAGCACCAACGTTAAAGACGCCTGATGATAAAATTATATTTCTAAGAAATAACTTCATCTTGACTCACCTGATACTTGGCTTCTTGACTATCTATATATGCAAGCAGATCATCTTGCATCATTAAAGCCCCGTGCAAAGCCTGCTCAAATACAAAATTAACTCTCGTTTCAAACTTCTGAAAGGTGAAGGTAAGATGTGGTAAGTAGGCTTCAGATCAAGAATAATATCTGAACAATGGAGAGAGAATAAATAACACACCAATGTGGATGGCATCAAGAATAATATATCTGAACAATGGAGAGAGAGAATAAATGACACACCAATGTGGATGGCAAAAGTGTGCAACATTTACCAGATCTGAGCAAATGCAAAACACGAATTTTGTCATTTGTTATTAGCTCCTGAAATCCTGACTATGATTTCCCTTTTTATTTCTACTCCTAGCAGATACTTCAGATTTGACATAGCATCAGACGCGATTATGTCATTCTTTATAAGCATTAGCATAAATTAGATAAAGTGACCACACTTAAGTCTGCTATAATTCTCGACAGAGTGGACCTCATGAGACAGATACATCCACAGTCAAGTATATCAAAATTGTATATTTATCCTTATGTGCACAATTTATACAGTAGTAATTACATGGACAGGGGATTTACCTTTTTCGTTGCAATCAACTCTGCTTCTAGGGCATCCACCCGGCAAACAGCAGCATTCAGAAGCTCTTCCTTCTCGTAGGGCATTTCAGATGGTTTTGTCTGAAGAGAAATGACCTTGTCTTCAAGCTCGCTCAACCTCTTGAGGACAGAAGATAGGAGATCTGTTTCTGTAAAAGTCGGTGTTGGTGATGGTGGCCGGAACTCCTCAAGCATCGTGTCAAATGCAAATTCCTGAATGGTTAGTTCATGCTGTAATGAAGCATCACAAAGTTTCTTGGAAGCACGGAATGATATTGAACGGAAGAACATGAAGAGGGTCATGAAGAAAGCCATGAGAGCAGCCAAAAACCGAGCCTGCAACCCTTCCGGTGTAATTCGAGAATCCAGCGGCGGATATATCTCTGAGTTAAAAATCAAATTAATATCCTAGATAAATATAATTTTACATGGAAAAAGAGAAGTAGGGACATCATGAAGTATTCAGGTTCATCAACTATTCATAAGATCAGACCAATAGGTCGAACATACCAAATAGGTAAAGTTGAAATCATCACGAACTAGAATCACCATCAACAAAAGAATAGATGTTGCATATGCAAAATAATGAAGATATTACAAAAAATCTTTTTCCTTTCCTATCACGAACATAAATGCCTATATAACAAAATTTCAAAGGAGATAAGCACTAATATTGATATTATGTGGGTCGGTGCGTGATTACATCCATTCATTTCACCAACTCAGACAAAATAATTAGAAATGACATACCTAAAGCACGCGTGACACGATAATGAATTGATGAATGAAAAGTAGTGTATATGACAAACCAATTATATTGATTTAGGCATTGCACATGGAGAAAACGTCTAACCTTTAGAAACATGAGACTTTGTGGGGCTTGTTTGCTTCTTCCATCCAGAATCAACAGCCTTGTCCACCATGGGAACATACTCATCATATCCCGAGAAGTTGCCAACATAACCTGCCATTCCAGTAGCCTTGCCCTGAAATGAGAGAAGTATTTTCACAAAACTCAAAAATAACTTCAATTTTCAGTTTTTAAAAAATTATTTAAATTCTAGCTTAGCTCTTCATTCCAGTTTTTCCAGATTTATCTGTGTTTTTGAAATTTCAGTAAAGAATAAGTAAATCACTCTCATTTTCCATACACGACCATCTTAGACCCACAGAAAACTATCCATATAAATAAGCATGTCCATCCACTTCTTGAACTCATGATTTCAAAGAGAGCGTATTAAACTTCAAACAAACCTTTTAGACATGGGTTACCCAGGTTCTTGATAAAGTGAAAGATAGCTGATAAAAAATGGTATTTGGCCAGAAGAGAAACATCTGCTTCTTTAAGAAGCTGTATACACATCTTGTGCTTCTTGAACTGTGACAAATATGTATCGACTAACTAAGCTACTAAGATAAATAATGAAAGGGTAGTGAAACATGGTGGTTAAAAGATAGAGATTATTTTTCACGACCAACAATTAATTTGTATTAAGTTGTATGGCGGACAATATATGAACCTTACATTAATCCACTTAAATAGAAAGGGAAAAAGGAGAAACACAGAGGGCGCAGTGTTCGTCAAGTAATCAATGTTTAGAATTAACACTACCTCCTCACGAACTGGAGTCAACCGAAGATGTGTGTAGCTTCTAATGGCTTTCGGTGAAGCAATGTCTTCAGCGTCAGAACCAGATTCTGCTGTAGAGGTATCACTGCCTTTCAGCTGCTCCAACCCAATAAGCATTAAATTAGTCATACTCAAGAA
Organism: Dorcoceras hygrometricum; assembly: GCA_001598015.1. Taxonomy (NCBI): domain Eukaryota; kingdom Viridiplantae; phylum Streptophyta; class Magnoliopsida; order Lamiales; family Gesneriaceae; genus Dorcoceras; species Dorcoceras hygrometricum. Next base: position 162,990 of record KQ991027.1, on the reverse strand, counting down.
AGTGTTGTCCAAGAAAAGTAAAAGTATGCAGAATCCTTACCCTTGCGTAATGAGGCTTAGCATAGACTACCTTGCCCTCACTATTGAGAATTTTAACTACCTGTCTGGCTCGTCGTGTTTCACCATTAAACACCATCTGCACAGCTATTTCAATCAATCATCTATCTTAAAACTGAAGCCAAATAATTCCTAGGAAACTTATAAATGAATAACAGCAATCTAGTCCAATCTAAGACTTTATATATCCAGGCATGTCAGGACCTTCAGTATATCTGGATTCTTCCATGGTCCTTTATCAGATCGAAGGCAGCCCCCTTGATCAGCACAAGTACATATTCCTCCAAGGAAATCAGGCAGTTCTCTGCACAGACCCAGATAAAATGTTTAGAACTGTCCAGAAGCCAGAAGAGAAAAATGGTTAAGTAATCGAATGATAAATAATTTTCACAATTTTCACCTTGCATCTATAATTTCAAGCAACTTGCTTTGGTATTTGTTTCCAAGAACCTGTAAAAGCAATTGTAAGACTAATATACTGACTGTCAATAAACAACTAATATACTGATTGCCAATCAACTAAATTAAATTACATTTCCAAATGACGAGAAAAAGAATCAACATACATGAATCTTAGTGGCAGTCCTGGGATCTACAAAATTCTTAACAGTATTCCACAGTAGCCTAAATCCTGGACCAGCATTGATGATAAACATTTGATGAAGTGTCTGCAAAAGTGCATAACATTGTAACAACAATACATAAAAAATACTGCAGTAACTAATCTAGAATATGAAGGTTACTTCAGGATAGTTATCGCCATCTATCTTCTGAAGCCTTGTAATGAGGTCTCGAGCGTTCTTGTTAAAGTTTTTTAGACCCTAAGAAGATTCAGATAAAGTTAAAACTCTTGAAAAAGAGAAAAGACAATGAATTTTGAACCAATATAACTAAGAAATTAGCCAAAAGATGTGAAACATACCACACCATGAACATCCAAAATTGTTGTACTTGAATCAATGTGTCGCTTTGCAGCAATTGTACAGGCTGGAAACTTGATAGCGAAGCTTTTCTCAAATTCTCTCACATGATATTTTATATAACGGTCAATGGTGGTAACTTGCATAAGTTTGTTTGGCTCAACTTTCCCTAATCTTTCAATGTACACTGGCCTTCCCTCTTTATCAACTCCATGATAGCCATGGGGATAATACTTTAAGACTTCATTCAACTCAACGAATTCAAAGTCCTGAAAGAAAACACAATTAACAGCAATATATGAAAATATGATTGGAAACTAAAACAAAGAAAACAATATCAAGTCCAGCTACCTCTGCAATCGTGTCAGTCCCAAATTCTTTCCTCCACTGAATCATATCAGCCCACATAAGCTTTGACTTTTCAAGATCAAATTTCCTTGCTTTCAAAAACCTGAAGCAATGTCTCAAAGAAGTTAATGAAAATTTTCACATCAGATCGAAAGAAGCATTCAAGAGTTAAGCCATGACTCCAGAGAATCTCCGGAAAGTAAATACATTTAACCACCCTCTACTCAGTAAGATATAGAATTGTCGAAAACTTCTTTGTGCCATAACTGTTATAAACTGGGAATGCATAATGTCGCCAGTCAAGCTCGAAACTAAATCATCAGTAATCCCAACTGCAAATTTTTGCTCACACAAGCCATTTCACTTTGCATCGACCCCAAGCCAAATCATGCACAAAAACCAAATCAAGCTCACTACACCCCGATTCTTTTTTAAAAAAAAATTTAATCGGAAAAACACTTGTATTATTTATTTTAAATGGATTTTCACCACTATTCTAAATCCACAATGTCATGATTATTGATAAACATGTGTACAACTGACATAAAGCTGTCAAGAATATTAACCTCAACATCATATGATAATCATCGAACTTTTCTGGCAACAGCTCATCTAATATCAAGGCTTGTCGAAATGACTCAACAGCTTGCAATTCTTCAGCATCGCGAATATCTTCTATAGAAACAGAACTAACTCGGCCTTCACTCTTTCTTCTGCCACTTTTCTTCTTGAGAGAATGCTTGAATTTAGATGATGCATTGAGAGCCTTCTTTTTCAAAGTACCAATCCTAGTCCTCCTTTCATCCTCTGAATTCTCAAAATCAGACTTCCTTTCTCTTCTCTCATCATGTGCAGATGACCCTTCAAAGCCTATTTACAAAGAAAATACATATGCAGGAACAAGGAAAAAAATTAGGGGGAGAGGATAAAGAAAAGGAAAGTATGAATTTCGTTGTACCCATTGTTCTGTAATTTATTTTTCCTCTCTTAGAAGCTATACATCAACTCAACAAATTTAAAAAATGTGAGCTGAATGATACATCACTAATAAATCCCATTAACAGATAGCAGGTAACATCAGTTCTCAGCCGCAATCACGGGGAGAGTGAATAGCAGGTATCAGCAGTTATCAGCCGCAGTCACAGACACTCTCCCCTATGACAAGCATATACATGCGTATCAGAAAAGAAATTGATATAAGCCCAACAGTTTAGAGACTATAATACTGATGTTTTAGCAATGCCTATCAAGGAAGAATAACGATTTCAAATTGAAGAACATTCAACTAACACAACACAAAGCCATGACTCAAGAACAGGCCTTCTACAACAAGTGATTGATCAGGGAAGAAGAGGTACATAATGTTGCTCCTCTAAAGGATATCACAATCCTAATCAAGAATCCGCGAATAAAAACCAAGAAAAATTAGATCGACGCGAAGAATCACATCAAGATCTCCCAACACGAAACTCAGAATCGTAAACAACACAAGAATCATACACGCCATAAACACAATTCAGTAACCGCAGGCCCATAATCCTCAAAGTTAACGAGCTCCAAAAACAATAAAAGCCACTTACAAGGCCTCGCAAACCGGTCCAAAGGTCCCGACATGGCCAGTTTGTTTAGCACCACACACCTCCAATTTCTCGATTATCGAACAATCAACCGCACAAACAACCAACCATGAATCCAAATCTGAAAAGCTCAAGAACCAGACCACAATTCAGTTAAATCCAACTAACCCTAGAAAGAAAAAGAAAACAACCATAATCGAAAACTCCAGCAAGAGCTTTTTTTTTTTTTTAACCTTAAGAAAAAATAAAACCTACCTCAAAACTATCGGCACGGATCACGAGATCGAGTAAATGCATCTTCATGCATAACGGTAGTCGATTTAATTCAAGAGATAATAAAGCCAAAATAAATTGAACAAGTCTCCATTTTCTTTATATTAATTTACGATCATCACATCATAAATTATAAATTTCAAGCTAGAAAATTAATAATAACAACAAAGAAGCAAACATACGAGTAATAATCACCGGTTAACTGATCGACCGCAATTTCTGAGTGGAGAGACGAGAGGGGCGGGGACGGATTCAATGCGGGAGGTGGTTGTTGTCGTTCAACGGGCCGCAGGGTGGTGGCCCTGCTCACGTGGCAGGAGGATCGAGGTGGAATTGACAATTTGCCGGCGGTGGTTGGAGTAAGAAGACAAAAGGCCTTTGGAATACTGATTATTGAGTAATGATTTCGCGACCGGTCTTGCTTTTGACCGTCCTATTTGCTCTAACCCCCACCCGACGGATAATAATGGTATTTCTTTCCATGAGATCACGCCTACGAGAAATAAATCGAATTATTCATTCAATCGAATCGATTCAGAAATTCGGTTCGGTTATTTTAAATCGGTTACGAGTTTCAAAAAATCAGCAAAAAAAAAAATATAATCTACTTATGGCCTTTCTTCCACACCTCGTGATAAAATATATAACATATTTTGCTATTACAAGCTATTTTTTAGAATTAAACATCTATGAGATATATTAGACTGTCTAAGAACATATATTATAATGTTTAAAAGTAGATCTTGTAAGATCATTACGTCTTATTGTTTGAATTCATATAAATTTTAACATGATCCGGATGTTAGAGTAATTTGATCTCAATAATTATCAATAATAAATCAATCGGAGGAGTTAGAGATTCTTCAATGTAGCCAAATATTAGAGTTCAATATTTATATTAAGTGCGTTATCAAATGCATGCAAGTATGCGACAAGGTATTAAAATTGAATATTCCACACTGAAATATCGTGGGTATGCTTTGAAAATTAGTCCGTTATATGGATCCTCTCCCCGGTTCCCTGTCTACTCGTGCACATCCCTCGATTTACCACCTGTATGGATCAAGGAGTCCTTGACTATACATGAGTTAGCTCACTAATGGATTAACTTTAAAAAAAAAATTAAAACTGAATATTAATTATTACGGTTTCGTTCAACGCATTTCAATTTTACAGTTGAATTAATAAAAAATGAGTTTTGGGTTCCATTTTTGTTAGCAGAATTCAGTCTCGAATGCCTTAATAAGACAACAAATCAGCAACCAATTTGATCATATTATTTGTTGTTTACAAATCAACGGTCTACCTTAAGACCATGCAATTTTTGCATTGAAGAAGATGGCAAGCCAACACTCAAGATTCCAGCTTCCGACAAACGATTCTATGAATCGATATTCAATCTTGTCAGTCTTTCCTTATTGACGGCCTCACCATGAAATCTGAACCGGGGACGAATTAACGTGAGATTCTTGAAAATCATAATTATGGAATATATATTTGTTGGTCTCCTTTCTTTCGTTCTTCTACAACTGTGATCATATTCGGCTGTTCATATACATGTTCTTGAAACCAGTGGATTGAAAAGGCGATCATATGTTTTTTTTATGGTTCGGAGTTCTTTATATTCGTCGATTAAATGTACATTCGGCGATGCAACGGAGGGATCAAGAATTCTGACAAGATGTTTTTTCTTTCTTTCTACGTGGTTTTTTTTTGTGTAAAATTATGATAATGTTTGATCTTTGCTTTCCCTCAGCATTTGATAACTTCTAAGTTTCTAGACATGAGATTAAACAGAGATTACTCGTAAAGGCGGATAGAATGCGATGATTTGGTGCTAAAAAAAGCCATGATTGAACGTATCATGTATGCTAGATGAGCCAAAAGTTCAAGGCTTTTAGTTTCAGCATTGATATTAAAATACCTAGTAACCACTTTGCTTAAGCTGTTAATACTTAGTGTTCGACCTCGACGTTTCGCCAAGTTTCGATCTTTTTAGAACCTTGGTTTGCATGCGGTTGGATAGTTTTGTGATGTAAATTTCACTTTGTTGTATTTTTCCTCCTAGGTGAGAGACAAAACATGGTTGTGGATAAAGAGTATTATGATATCCTGGGAGTTGAAGTGGATGCCTCTCATTCCCAGATTAAGAAGGCCTACTACCTGAAGGTGATCTTTCGAATTGAATGGCTTTCCATTTTCAAACATTTATGATGGTTTTGTACTTTGAGTAATTTTAGGCAAGGGTTGTGCATCCGGATAAGAACGTTGGAGATCCAGAAGCTGCAAAAAATTTCCAGGTAACATGAAGTAAATTAAAATGAAACTAAGTTGTAATCTGATTATGGTTTGCTAGTATGAAGCAGTTGTCGCGTGCGAGCTTGACTATGAGAATGATCTCTTTTGCCTTTAAGTAGCTCTCCACTGACTTTGGTTTTGATGTTGGTGTCTTTTTTCGTTTGAGTAAGGACACTGGGGTTTTCGATGAGAGACCTAGGTAACTCATGAAATGCTATGATTAGGTCAGCATGGAAAGCCCAAGGTTTTAAAGATTTCATTTTATTTTGAAACTTTGAGGTTGAAGATAAAGAGGCAATATTTGTAATGAAAATAACATCAACTGTAAGATGAAGAACCTACATAAGGAGTCCTAGCTCCCAGAGGTAATCAGTGAAACGGTATATTGCGAGTCTACTTAGTATCGATTTCTCAAAGATTTCCTTCTTGTGAGATGCCTTTTCATCCATTAGGCTAGTTTTTGTAGTTCATTTTTCATGTTATATAGTGGAAATTCTATGCTTTCATTGGCATCTATCTGTGTGCAGGTACTTGGAGAGGCTTATCAGGTACTAAGCGATCCTGGAAAGCGTGAAGCATATGATAAATATGGGAAACAAGGAGTACCAAAGTATAAAAAAACATGAACATTTTTAGAGTTCATTTGAGATATGAGAGTGCCACATTGATTTGGAAAAAGTAATAAGGAGTAAACATGAAAAATTTATTGTTTTTTGTGTTTTTTCTTTTTATCCAGCGACTCTATGGTTGATCCCACAGTTCTATTTGGGATGATGTTTGGAAGCGAGTATTTCGAGGATTATGTAGGGGTGCTTTCATTGCTTTCTTCGCCACCCCCTGACTTCGATCCGGGATTACCCCCTGAGGTTCAACAACCAAAACTTGAGAAGATAATGAAGGTTTGCCACAATCTTGTTCTTAACTTTAAGAAGTATTTTTCGTTTGTTACGTGTTTCTTTTGATCTACACGAAAGGCGATGCAAGATGAAAGGGAAGAGAAACTCGCGAAAATTCTGAAAGATCGTCTTGAGTTATACGTTAAAGGTGAGAAGTATGACTTTGTTGAGTGGGCAAGGTTAGAAGCTCAGCGTCTCTCTCAAGCTGGTAAGCCATTTTGCCTCGGTCGAGTTTATTAGTCATAGAGCAGAGTAGAAAACTAATCAATTGGGTGACATTATATTATACTCAGTTAGTGTAGTCTCTGTCATGTTTTTGTAATCAATCTCCAGCTTTTGGCGAAGCCATGTTACATACTGTCGGCTACATCTACACAAGGCAAGCTGCAAGAGAGCTTGGAAAGGGTAAGCGTTACATGAAGGTACCGTTTCTAGCCGAATGGGTTCGGGACAGAAGGCACTCCAGAAATACCCAGGCTGCAGCAGCACAAGGTGACAATGCACCCTGCTCCCAAAATCTTTGGACGAATTTTAAAGCTGGTACTTGTTGACATTCAGCTGCTGTTTCGTATATCCAACTCCGGGAGGAATGGAAGAGGTGTAACGACGAAGAGAATAGAGATGAAGCGATGACGAAAACCGCCGAGGAAATAAAAGATGCAATGTTTGGTTCTTTCTGGCAGATGAATGTGGCGGACATAGAGTTCACCTTATCACATATCTGTCAAATGGTAAGTCTTTTTTTTGCAGCTTACACAGTGGTGACATTGCAATAAGGTGGAAACAAGTATGGACACATTTCAAACAACTCTTGATATTTATTAAGTGGTTTCATTTTGGAAGTGAAAGCACATTTGGTATGCAAATTCTATCACACCAGGTTCTCAGAGATCCTAGTAGCTCTAAGGATATTCTCCGATTACGGGCGAAAGGGTTGAAAAAACTCGGGACGATTTTCCAGGTAAGTTAACTACCTACACTTTACATTTTCCTGCCATGTGTTTGGTTAATTTATGTTAAGGTTTGCTTTGTTAACATTTGTTCTTCTACCATTCAAGAATTGCTTATATATATATTTTCATTTGGTTCTTTAGGGTGCTAAGGCAAGGTATAGTAGAGAAAACAGCCTGAGACTTGAAAACACCAACTGCATAAAGGATGTCACTCTATTCAAGCAATCCTAAATTGAGGTTATTTTTTGATGAAACTTTCTCATATACCATTCTATTGATTAGGTGATATTACCTTCATCGGAAAATGATAATTATTTGTATGGTTTAAAAAATTTTGAATTATACTGTTAGTATTATCAATAGTTGCTCATAAATTCGCAACCAATATATGCAAAATCTTTATGTTCGTTCGTACAATTCCTATTAATCGCAAGTTATAATTATTGGGAGATTTAGTCTTGAGAGCATCCGTTGCTTCGAGTCCGTCTGTTCGGCTCGATGGATGTGATAGGATAATATAATATTATAAACGATGGAATTATAAAAGTATTGAGTTTGATATAAAATAATGTTTTGATAAGATTAATATACGTGATAGTTTGATTGATTAAATTTAGGACAAAATTTTAAAAATATATTCAACGTTTGTAGATATAAAGAAATACGAATACGATAAATATTAAAAATTTGATTGACATTTAATGATTTAAGTGATTTAAAATAAATAATAATCCATCCAAATATTTAAAATGATACATCTACAATGTTTTCAAGCCATCACCATGGACCCTAAACCTCCCAATGGCCTATCTTTTTATCTGCAATATTTCAAGATGATTTCACAACCACTTGGTCATTAAGACCATGTTTCTCCCCTCCCGAAATTTAACTTTTTTCTGTCATTTTTAGGTTCAACTGTCGTGGGATAACGATATGTTTAAAAAGTAGTTTATAATTAAATGATTCGGAAAAAGTCTATGCTACATGATATGAGATTTACCTGATGGCGTTACCATTGGATTATTTTGCTGGTGATACTGAAGTATAGCCACGGACAGATGTTTGAGCCAAATGAACTTGAATTTTTGAACCTTATTATGCAATAAATGTTACTTAAAAGATCAAAATATCACAGCCACAAATATCTTACACACCCATTGGGAAAACACAAAGGCCCCTAATCCTTCCCAAAATCCGTATTATAATGTGCAGTTGATTCAAGCTTCTTCGCTTCATTCAGTTTCCTTACGGCCTGAAAAATTTATTCATTCATCATGAGAGTCGATCATAATTCCATCTTAAACAAAAGCAAGTACCTAAGTCATTGGCTAAAACCATTAGTTTGGATAACAGGAGTTGAGAAAATATCACCTTCATGAAATCTTCATGGATAACATAGTCGCGCTCTGCGCGAATTGCTGACATCCCAGCCTCCGTGCACACATTTCGAAGATCCGCTCCATTAAAACCCTGGCCAGCCCAACTTGTCAATACCAGTGTGTACTTCAAAGGTATTTTGGAAAGTGAAGTTATTATGGCAATATCTACTTAGCTTACCTCGGCAAGTTTGATCACAGCCTCATAATCTATTTCACCATGTTTAGCTATTCCGGCGGCATGAATCTTCAGGATCTCCATTCTTGATTGTTCGTTAGGCAATGGTATTTCTATTTTTCTGTCTAAACGACCTGGGCGAAGAAGGGCAGGATCCAGAACATCAGGTCTGTTTGTTGCCATTATCATTTTCACCTGAACGCACCAGTCTAGACAATTTATATTCTGGACAAACTAGCTGCAGCCGATTTCCCTACAGCTCTATGAATTGATATCATGTAGAAACTCAAATGCCTATTTCGACATTTGCAGTCAATATTGAGCAATACCTTTCCAAGCTGGTCGAACCCATCAAGCTGGTTCAGCAATTCCATAAGTGTCCTTTGAATTTCACGATCCGCACTAGTTCCTTCACTGAAACGACGCCCACCGATGGCGTCAATCTCATCCATAAAAATAATGCACGGCTAAAAATAAACAGAGTTATTGTCTTTTATGCGAATCAAATTTAATTTTTATCAAACTCAATTTATGAGGCCAAGAAATGACATCATATCTATATATTTCCTTACTTGGTGGTCACGAGCATAACCAAACATTTCTCTGATCAACCTTGCGCTCTCACCAATATACTTATCAATAATTGCACTTGATACCACCTAAGATCACAAATTCACAAGGAAGATGCACACATAACAAATTACACCGATCCCAAGAAATCGAAGAGTCTTGCATAAACACAAACAAAAGCAACAATATCTTCATACCTTTAAGAAATTTGCATCAATGTTGCTAGCAATTGCTCTGGCCAATAATGTCTTGCCAGTTCCAGGAGGTCCATACAGAAGAACTCCCTGAACAGATTTGCATGGTTATGAACAAGTAAATACGCGAGCCAGGTAAACATGAAACTTAACAGCTTCACAATCATTTGTTACCTTCGGAGGTTTAATGCCGACCCTTAGGAAAAGTTCTGGATTCATTAAAGGTAATTCGATAGATTCCCTCAGTTCTCTGATTTGATCAGATAGCCCACCCACAGCAGAATAGGTCACATTTCCAGGGTCTTCATGAAGCATACTATATACAACTGGATCAACCTGCAAGATAAACAGAAAAAAATAGGAAAAAAATGGAAGTAATAATTCCCGACAAACACTCAAGCACTAGCACACCCATGTACCTCACGAGGGAGTGCTCGCATAATGGTGAGTGTAGTCATATCAAGGACTACCCTAGTGCCCGCTGTGAGTTTCTCTTTATCCACTTTACTGCGGCAGCCCACAACATATCTTGGTCCGCTGCTGGCTTTGACTATCACTGAATAGTAATAGATAATGTCAATGGTCAATGGAAGTTTACAGAAGATAAATTAACAAATCATAAGGCCATGATCCCAAAAATGACGATCATTAGAATCAAGGCCAAAGCTCTGGGATAAGACTCCATCTTTATCAGTGAATAATTCTGTTTTCAAGGTTCCAGCAAAAGGATAAGAAACATCAACAAGAAGATAGACAGGCTTTATCATGATAATTAGCATAAAGTAAAAATTATTTACAGCGTTCATTATCCAGAGGCCTGAGAACTTCGCCGATGATCTGTCCAACACTCTGGAGCGACTTCAAATCATCCTCTGTTTTAGCATATTCCTTCTTTGTTGCTCTCAAATTCTCACGTACTACAACAATATTTGGTGAATTTAACTTAGTTTTATATCAGATGATACTGAAGAACAAAAAATGCTTTATGAGAAACCAAAACTTCAAAAAGAAGTTTGTCTAAATCTAATCTATGTAAGCAAGCACACAGCCTTTCCAAATTCGAGCCACAAAAATCAGAGAAACAAACGAGCAAATACATATAACCATGGCTTCAACACCTACTTCTACTTATCAGCAGAAAGCAATTAAAATAGATGGCCCAGGTACTCTAGAGTAACCGTTCGCTTAGATCATGCAGCTATACAAATATCTTCTTACAGAGCTTGCTCATAAAGAGCACACATACATGACCCAAATAATCAGCTATTGGCTTAGACAGAGGCAGAACGTGGAGTTGGGGTGACTTGGTCAATTGTGAGACAAACATACACGGTAACTGTAAAAATAAAACAATAACACACAAGAAATGTGAAGTAACATAACTTAGAGGTACATGGAGAACCCTTCAAGGGTAAAAAAAAACGACAGGGTCGAGAAAATTCAATATATCGAAATTGTCCACAAAGCCCTGATTCGATGCATATATATATATGTGCAGTGGATTCTCATAACTACAACTGCACCACATTAGTGGCACCACGAAATTTGGGCAAAGCCCAACAAAATTTTCGGGTATCAAACTCCAACAGTTACAAAAGTGACTCATGGCATTTCAAGTTTGTAGATTGTAAGGAGAGGCTTCTGTCATCTAGCTCACAATTTCATAAGAAAAGCCATACTTCACAATTCAACTTCCTATAAACAATAATCAGGTTCCCTCACACAGAAACACAACACATACAAAAGAATTGACAAAAAGTCAACTCCGCAGCAACGAAATAATAAATTTAGGATTAAACGAGAAAAATTAGGGGTTAAAAGATTGAACCAGATCGAACGCGGCCTTCGAGTTCTTTGTGATGAAGGAGCTTTTTCCGGTAATCCGAAACCGCCGTTTTGCGGCGGACGGCATCATCGCTCTCGCTTGCCATTAAGTTCCGATCTTTGTTGATAATGATTACAATCGCATGCGTCGTCACCGCTCTTCTTGGATCAAAGGTACGTACGATTCAGCTTGTTGTCCAAGGCAGATGCACTTTCTTGTACTGTCCGAGAGTTATTGGGCTGGATGAGTAAAGTGTCCTAAGAAGGCCCAAGATTAAACACTATAATTTTTAAAACTAAGCATTATATAAAAAGAAAATAAATACAATCTTAAATCTATAGCCAAAGGTCTAGGCTAAGTCCTCGAAACGAAAAATCTAATCTAAGAGCAAGAAATAAAATAATCGGGTACCTGATCGAGTGTAAATTCTACATGAAACCCGATCCCATTCAAAGTAATTGGATTCTGTGATGAAGGCATGTAATCACTTAATAATGTTACTTTTCTTATTTCTTTGCTCAGAATAAACTTTTCAATTATATCTCGGTTCCAATTTTTGTCCTCCATTTCAGATTTGCATATTTGAAGATCGAGATGGGAATATATAAATAAAAACCAGACTCATAAAGAAAAACATGTGAATTGAAAGCATGTAAGAAGGCATAAAATCGACAGTGGCAACAGAACCTTACTTCTTTACCTAAATTCCAAGTTCCTTGATACACAGATCCTAACAATCATAAGTTACATGGTTGATCCTACCTATCCTTCTGAGTTAGGATACATCACAAAAAAAAGGGGAAAATAACATATCTAGAGCCGAGAGATCGAAGATCGTGTTTAAAAACTGGAGGCACCATACAAGCACCAAAAGAATCACCAATATCTCTGTATTCTACAAAGCTAGGGGTGAGAACCGCTATTTCAAACGAATCTTAATCTTAATGGCAGAAAAAGTGCCTATTGCTCCCTCCTCTTCTTGCTATCGGATAACCCATCATCAAGCATGACAAGGTCGTCAGTGTCCTCAATTTCTTCCACTTCTCTTATAAATTTTGTTTCACTGGTAACAGATGAATGATCTGAGAGAGCAGAACCAGATATGTCGGACAGCTTTCTTTTGTTTCCAATTTGTGTTGGGATAACTTGTATTTCATCATCTTCAGTTCCAAGAGAGGTCGCTACAGATGCAGCGGATGTGCTAGCACCATTCTCAACCACAGTCTTGTCCTTATTTTCTTCTAATGGAGGTTGTGACCAGCCAGAGAGAATCATCCCATCAGGTTCTTTCTCCTCATCAAATTCCTCCCTGAAAAATGATAAATTGTATGTCTAGCCTTTTTCCAATAGACACTTTTAAGCAGCGGGGGAACTGGGGACTGACAGCCAGATATCAAACAGAATGTGAGATGTGAAATCATAAACCCAGCTAAACTTTGTATAACAAAATGGAGTACCTGATAATGAACCACGGACTGATTTCAGAAAAAATTAGAGTAAAAGACCATTTATGTAAATTTAAGAGCCATGCCGACTGAACAGGATTTGATTTAGAGAATGCAATATTTTGTGCGTAGATGTTAACCTTCTTTATAATTCAAAATCAAGGCAGTTGGCAGTCAACACAAATAATAAATCAGTGTTGAGCTTAAATGAACACTTAAATTCAATATGGTTTATGGATTCAAACAATCAGATCCGTAATATGATTGAACCAAGAGTAGGAATCTTCCCTGGACTATAATCCATTGGAAGAGAGACATCTTAAAAGTAGAAGTCTAGAACAAGTATAATGCCATGCTAGGCATCTAGAAAGTCTGACAATTGCATTGGTTTGTAGAGTAAAAAAGCAGTGAAATATTACACAGGAGGTTGTATCATGAACACACCTATGCTCAACATTTATGCTACATTTAAGCTCTTGCTGAAGATCCTCAACTGTGAGCATTGTGCCCCCAGTGACTGGAGAAGGAAGTTTAGCCAGTACCTAAAGAAGATGCACAAGCTAAGTGTAACACCATCATTGCAAAAGAAGGGAACAATCTGAAATCAGAAAGCATACACATACATACATAATAAGATATTTAATATATATATGTATATATATATATATATATATATATGCATGTATATATATATATATGTATGTATGTATATCTACCTTTTCAAGATTAGCAGCATAATTAGCAACCTCATCTTCCTCAAGATCTTCACCAACCTCATACAGAAGCAATGAACCATGCATGATCAAAGGCAAATTCATGCCAAGCTTTGCTTTCACTATCTTGTCAACTACGTCCCTCAACTTCGAACGATGTGTATTTACCACAAGAGTCAAAGGTGTCTAATTGCAAAGATAATAGTGGGATTAGAATGACAATGATAAATCGTGAATCTATTCTCTTTATTCAAACTAAAATAAAATTCCATGCAACACCGACAAATTTGAGGAGAGAATAGGCGCCAACGAACCTTGGAACAGACATAACACGACTTATTTGGTTCAAATGGCTCAACAGGCATAAGAAGCATTTTTCGTGAAGGATGTTGAAGGCAATACGTCATCCTACACACACAAGATCCTGTTAGGACGTAAAACAAATTTAATCCAATAAACTAGATAGTGCCATGATATGTTATTAAGAAAAGAAAGCTAATCCAAGTCAATCTCATTTCAGCTACATGGCTCCTCGGAACCTTCCTACTGTTATCAAAATGGAAGTGTGCACTGAGTGGGAGTAATTCCCCTGAATCCGAAACAAAAGGAAAAAGGAGATTAGAAAATGCAAAGCTGACTGGTTGAGAATATTCATTGCTGAACCCCACCAGCATCTGCTAAATCTTCAAAATGCAAAAATCCTTAACTATGAATTACTAGGTACTGCATATGCACGTGGTGATACAGTAACATAACTGACCTGTAGCTTTTAGTATCATTTTGAAGCACCTTAACAGCCTCAATCACAATCAACCCAGCAATGATGGCATTTGTTGTGGCAACAGCATGCACAATATTGCCAGCAATACCTTTAGCCTCAAAGAGGCTATGCAACGGGATGCCAAATGACGAAGCTCTGATATTTGCAGCAGCAGTAACAAATTCCACCGCTAATTGATCGTCTTTATCGAAAATCATGTTACCTACCTCCTGAGAAGACGAAATGTTTTTGACATGATGGAAATAAAGAAAATGCATAGACAAAAAATATAACATAAATTTTCACTTGTCTCTAACCTTTCCTCGCTTTGCAAAGAATAACCTTACTGCCTCAAAAAAAACTTTAGAGTTTTCCTTTAAGCTCCAAATATCCTGTGTATTTTTCAGACCAAGAGATGCCATTGCAGATACAGACGAAGCATCTCCGAGAACAGAATTCTTCTCCAGATTTCCGTTCTGACCAATCAATTCAGCTGGTATTACATCATTGCTATAAATAGGCCTTGGCCTGTTACGATTTTTCCACGTATCTTCATTGGACAGAGCTACCTCAATGTTATAACCAAAAACATGATCATATATTCTCCTTGCATATTTTTCAATATTCTCATCCATTCTGCGCTCAAAAACATCATCTATCTGTTCTGAAGAAATGGAGGAATCACTTGAACGAACATTCAAATCATTTTCTCGATTTCTATCCCCGAATAACTTGGCAAAAAGCAGTTCCTTAGCCCAGACAATGCAATGAACAAACTGCAATGACAGCAGTTAGTATCATAGCAAAATACTTGAAACATATGAAATGTGAACAATTGTAAGAGTAAATTCAAGGGCTTCTTTCAAATAACTATAATCATATTGTCTAATGGTATCATCAAAATTATAACACTTCTCAAGTCGACACATGGTGTGATATGCAGAGTATATGTAACAATAGTAGGTCTTTTATATCGAAAATAAGAACAAGACAACGAAATTGGTATAGATGAAAAAACAAATCTTTCATGTATTCATGCTGCACTCACAAAGTTTTCACTATCCACATTCAACCATGACCGACAGCTTAATAACCCGAATCCCAAATCATCTACTGGTGAGTAACTAAATTATGAATACCAAGTACTGACACAAATAAACATAAACACTAAAACATAAAGCCAGTTACCCATATGCACATCAAAATTCAGCCAAGCTTAATCACAAGATAGAAGGTGATATTGACATTAAGTGGTTGATACCTTTGATGGAGTACTTGTGATGGTACAAACAGGGTAAGTTTTAGGAGCTGGCTTGGCCTGGCATTCATAACATTCTGTTCTACCTTTTACATGAACAGTAACCTGTTTCAAAAAATAAATGGGGCAGCTATTATGAAAAATTATAGCAACTATATGAATTAATATTAAATATCGAAGGCAACTGACATGGAGAAAGAAAGTTCCAACCTGTCCAAGAAACCCAGTTGTTCCACTTTCAATCAATGGGACAGAAGCAGCCAAGCAAAGGCGGTTCACATGTCGCCGGGCATCTAAATTGTCAAGCCCATTCAAGACAACATTGAATTGCCTGAAGAAATCAACGTTGAATTCAGGATCCTTTATGTTTGCATGGTAAGGTGTGATGTTGATGTGAGGCCTAAATTTTAAGACAGCATCACGAGCAACCTGGTTTAACATTAAGCCAAACAAAATGAAAAAAAGGGGGCTAAGTTAAAGAGCAGCTATCTTGAAAGAGCCTACATTAACACTCACTTTAGCTTTTGATTGTCCAACATGTGATTTCCGAAATAAGAATTGTCGATTGAGGTTGCTCACTTCAATTGTATCCATGTCAATCTGCATGAAGGCAAGGTAAATATTATCGATGGCCAACACATTTAATTGAACACTTGTATTTGGTGACATAAAATCAAAGCACCATATACATAAAACTGAAACAATCCGCAGAGGTAAAGGGAAAGTCCAAACTAAAACCAAATACAAAACAATTCATTTCATATCCAAAGCTCCAACCGCATAAACTAAGTCCCAAGTCAGCATAAATAACTTGCAACCACACGCCTAAGTCATTGCCACAGTTACAAAAGTAAAAACCCCTAAAACAGACACTACGTAGTGCAAGTTCCGAGCAAGACCAACAACTAATTCCTCCAGATTGGCCTTCCTAAAACCCTAATGGTATAGGAAGAGCCGAATCGCCAAAACAAATTACCTAACCGACGAGATAAGAAGATACAAAGTACACTAACGATATGAATATCTTCAAACCCGGAGAGCGCCAGGGTTTTGAGAAGCTCACACCCTATGCCGCCGGCTCCCACCATAAGCACTTTAGAGCCCTGAATACACCACAAAATCGCCGTACTTCACCCATTAATTCTTGTCGAAACAAAATTTAACTGCTCATTTGCAGAATCAAGTACAGAATCTACCATGATTGGAGATAACTGTTGCACTTCCGCAGCCATTTGCATAGACAAAGTCAGCAGTTGAAGACTCTTTGGCTTCAAATTTATTAATGCGCTGCGAATCTTATACGGTTCATTTAAAAAGAAATAACGGAAAATTACATCTACCCCTCCAATTTTAAGAAATTTATAGATTTAGTTTACCATTTTTTATCTGGCGTCTTGGATGAACAATTATTTATTTTATGATAAATTAAAAGATGGAATATAACTAATTAGTCAGATGTTCTATTCCATGTACATCTTCTTAATCGAATGCATTATATAACTGATTTAAACACCCAAATGGTATCTCCGGCGGCCCAACAAAAGATCCATAAAAAAAATTGACAAGGCCCCAAATAGAAGGCCCAATGTCAGTCCAAGCTGCAGCAGACTTGACGATCGGCCATCAGAATGGAATTCGGTCGGAAGATAGAGAGTTGCTCCAAAGACTGATGTCGCTGCAAACCCCAAAGCCCTCCGACAGTAAGTGCATCAAAATCTTGATTTTACATTCACATAGAATGATCACTCATCAGTTGTTACTTGTCAGTTTTACCCATCGAGCTTTATATGTTTTCATTTACTGGATTTGACAGGTTTTTTCCGAAAAGAGAGGAAAAGGATAAAATTAAATGACGGAACTGGGTACAATGACGGTATTTTCACGGCTTCATGGCGCTTTGGATCTGACCAGAAAAGGAAAGAATCATTACCTAGAGTTTTGGACTACTCTGATCCATTATGTTCAACTAATTTGTTTAAAGAGTTGGATTCTGGAAAATTTGGGAGTGTAACCAGTGAAATTAAGGAGATTCTTGCTCGAAGGAGGAAGTTATTGAACTCGTATTATGGAGAGGATTCGTCACTACCATACAGGTGTTCTGATGTGCAAAATAAAGTGGCACTAATGGCGACTGAAACAGCTGCACCTAATTTCGTCGACCTGGACGACGAGCAAGAAGATGCAAGTAATGCTATAGTCCAAAGGTTCGCTACATCTGTGCAGCCACCCCATCTGGCGGGCCCAGTTGTTATCATTGATCTGGATGATGACAACGATGTCAGGAGCGATAACTTTACTTCTCCATATGCAGAAGTGAACCTGAAGCCCTCGGCCAAGCTTCTTATGAAAGATTTTGTGGTAATTTATTTCTGAGTTTGTTTACTTGGTACCATATAAGCTTATTCTATTTGATTGTATCCGCACGACCTTATTAACTTGAGTAGAGTTCTATTTGTGCTGAAACAATGCAAACATGGTGCTGCATAGTTGCTATTTATTCCATGCAGCACATTTCGAGTGGGGTGGGTGGGCAATGATTTGGTTTGTAATCTGGAGTACGAACTTAATGCATTGATCACGTTGGCACTTATCTGTTTGACTTGATTGCATCATGACTATGAAGGAACAAAATTTTGCTCAACACCGAAGTTCTGGAGAAGAAAATGTCCGAATTACTGGTGAAACCCAGTCCTTGTCCTTAGAAGATACAAGTGTGTCTATTTCTGGTGTGGATGACGACATGGAGATAGATGACACTAGTGAAACTTCTGACACCAATTCTGATGGTCTGGGCGGAATTTGGAATGAAATGACAGTTGCATTAGAGTGTTCAAAGGTAATTTGTTTATGATTTATTATGTGATTCCATTTAATGTTATTGATGGTCTTTGTACTTCTTTCAAATCACGTAGCTGCTGATGATGCATATTTAAATGCTCAAAATCAATGTGTCTGATTGAGATAGCTAAACACTCCATCTCTACGTGTTTCTAGTCTATAAAACAACTTCTCTTTTAATAATATAGAAACTTTAGGAGATGAAATCTGAAATTTCCCATCCATAATATTTTAATCAAGAATCACTATTACATGTTTGGGAGTGATTCGCAAGTATTATTATGTGTCCCAGGAAGTCGATGAAGTTCCAGATGTATTTGAAGCTGAGAGTGAAATTGAATGCCAACATACTTTTATACTGAAAGATGATATCGGTGATGTCTGCCGCATTTGTGGAGTTATTAAGAGAGGAATTGAGACAATTATCGAGTATAACTTCTCTAAGGTATGAATTTTCAGTTCAGTGGATATCATTACTGTAATTTGCACTATACTAGTAGCATCAAATGCTTCATGTTGATCTGCAATATATTTTCCTTAATAAACTTCAGTTTTCTGAAGAAGCTTTCCTTCCGGTTTAAACTGTAGTACTGTGCATTCCGAAAGCCTTGAAACTTAATCTGCGTCAGTGTGATTCTGCTCGACTTGTCTTACTCTAATGTATTTTGTGCTTATCAAGTTGATTATGTGTGATGTGTGGTTACTACGTTTCTGCTTTCATATGGAAAAAGTGCATACAGTCCACATATTAAGGTATGTTCCCATCCAGGTCTGTCAGATTGTTCCATTTCGTACTTTATTGTCCATTTCTAAAACATATTGATAAATTGTGTCATTCTGGATTGTTTTGAAGCATCATATCTTAATTGGAGATTTAAATATTTTGCTTCATCAGTAATATCTATGGATCAGAATATCAATGTCTGATTATTAATCTTAAGCTGTTGGTGTATCTGAATGT
Organism: Dorcoceras hygrometricum; assembly: GCA_001598015.1. NCBI lineage: Eukaryota > Viridiplantae > Streptophyta > Magnoliopsida > Lamiales > Gesneriaceae > Dorcoceras > Dorcoceras hygrometricum. The sequence goes on along the minus strand of KQ991027.1, from coordinate 143,550 downwards.
TTATTCATTCCATGAATGTGCAATAGGAGCAAAATGGTTAATCTGGATGGAGTTCTGTTTCTTAACAATTGTGTATTCATGTAACTTTGTTTTTCCTAGGCAAAGTGCGACATGGCTTGAATACTCCCTTTCATTGCCTCTTTTGAAATTTCTCTCCAAGAATTCTGTTCCACCTCTACATCCAAATTCTACACTGTAACCATTTGAGTCTATCCATATTTTATTTGGATCGAATGTGAGAAATAAAAATTTATTCTGACCACTGGTTTACATTCATCCAATTAAAAAAACATTATACTAACCACCGGTTTACATTTATCCAATTCAAATTTAGAGCACGAGGAGCACGAGAACTTACCATTATGAAGGGCGTACATCTAGAGATATAGATGATATTCTCTCAGATGGAATTAAACCATCTGGTTCTGACTTCAGTGCAGCTGAAATTTATCCACATCCACGACACAGGAAGGAGATGAAGCCACATCAAGTTGAGGGATTCAATTTTCTAGTAAGCAACTTGGTGGCGGAGAATCCTGGAGGTTGTATTATGGCCCATGCCCCTGGTTCTGGTAAGACATTTATGGTAATCAGTTTCCTTCAGAGTTTCATGGCAAAATATCCATCTGCCAGACCTCTAGTTATTCTGCCGAGGGGAATTTTGCCCATTTGGAAGAAAGAGTTTCTTAGATGGCAAGTTGAAGACATACCGTTGTACGACTTCTACTCCGTCAAAGCTGATAGTCGTGCACAGCAGCTTGAAGTTCTGAAGCAATGGTCAGAAGTGAGAAGCATATTGTTTTTGGGTTATAAACAGTTCTCCTCTATTGTATGTGACACCGATACTGGGAAAACTGCTGTTGCATGCCAACAGATTTTATTGATCTGTCCTTCGATTCTCATTTTGGATGAAGGGCACACTCCTCGAAACCAGGACACTGATGTTTTAACCTCCCTTGAGAGGGTTCAAACTCAAAGGAAGGTTGTTCTTTCTGGAACACTGTATCAGAACCATGTAAAAGAAGTTTTCAATATTTTAAACCTTGTTCGCCCAAGGTTTTTAAAAATGGAGGCGTCTAAAGCAGTGAAGAGGCGTATCCTGAGCAGGGCAGAAATTTCCACCCGTAGGAACTTGATGAAAAGTGGCAGAGAGAATGACTTCTATGAATTGATCGAGCACACGTTGTTAAAAGATGAGAACTACACTAGGAAAGTGACTGTCATACAAGATCTCCGCGAGATGACGAAGAAAGTCTTGCACTATTACAAGGGTGACAATTTAGATGAACTTCCAGGACTTGTGGATTTTTCAGTGTTTCTCCAGCTCAGTCCCTGGCAACAAAAAGAAGTTAAAGAGCTAAAAAGGCTGGGAAGAAAGTTCACAATCAATGCACAAGGCAGTGCAATATATACGCACCCAAAGTTGAAGGCTCTCTCCCAGAATTCTGGTGTTAAAGATAGAATCGACGAGGGGAAAATTGATTCCATACTGGAGAAACTGGACGTGAGAGATGGGGTAAAATGTAAATACTACCTTAATCTCCTCCAGCTATGCGCATCTAACAGCGAAAAATTACTGGTTTTCAGCCAGTATCTTCTGCCCCTTAAGTTTCTCGAGAGATTGACTGCTAAAGTCAAGGGTTACAGAATGGGTATAGAGATGTTCATGATCACAGGTGACTCAGATACGGAGACTCGTGAATCATACATGGACAAGTTCAATTGTTCGGCTGGTGCGAGAGTGTTTTTTGGATCTATTAAAGCATGTGGTGAAGGAATATCCCTTGTAGGGGCGTCACGCATTATAATATTGGATGTTCATTTAAACCCTTCTGTCACACGACAGGCAATAGGGCGAGCATTCAGGCCTGGCCAGATGAGAAAGGTTTACACATATAGGTTGATTGCCAGTGCCTCCCCAGAGGAACCTGATCATACCACCTGCTTCAGGAAGGAGTCCATAGCAAAGTTGTGGTTCGAATGGGACGAATTTAATGGTCATCAAAACCTTGAAATGGAGACTGTCAATGTAAATGATTGTGGAGACATGTTTCTTGAAATGGAGAGGTTAAATGAAGACGTCATAGCAGTTTTCCAAAGGTAACTAACTCCTTTTTCCTTGGAATGCAAGATTCTTGATTTTTGGGTCAAGTGTAAATTTTTTTTCAGTTTTTGTTAAGATCAACGTTTACTATGAATTATTAGGACGGTCTTGGGTATTTACGAGTGTTGTCCAATACTCGATTGTTTGTGTAAACCTTGGTTATTAGTCTCAGGCTTATGTGGAAGTAGAGGGCTATAGTTTGAATCATAATCTATGAATTTGAACTTTTGAGATGAGTGGTTAGTTTAGTCCTTGTTTTCTTTGCCCGGTTTCAGGTAAAAACTGCCATTACACTGTCCCCCTCCCCATTATTTGGATCTCAAAGATCTCGGACGTCAGGCTGCAGCCACGACTCCCTCAAAGGTAAATAGTCTAGCCGTGGAGCCATTTAAACATTTTGTACAAGACTGTGATGCATAATCGTCGTGTTTATGTTACCATAATTAATTCCTGGAATTTGGTTTGTTCGGGCAATGTTACATTCATAACCATTATGCAAAAGGTGGAAAAAGTAAAGTCTCCACGTAAAAAAAAATTCCGTTGTGTTTAAAAACTGAGGGGCGCATTGTCACATAATTCTTTTCTCTTTTTCAAGGTATTTACATTTGCTTTTAAAATAAAGCGTCAAATATCGTAAAATGTATTACAATAAAATTGAAAATTTCGAAAAATATTTTGTTACATGCCCCACAACTTCTCTAAAGATGGAAACAAACATGTTACATGCTAATAATAATGATAATCAATTTGTTTTATTTTCACTTTTAATTAATTAATTATAAGGAGCCAAAGGTTTATTTTCCAATTTTTGCACTTTACACCCTTCGCTTTCGTAAAACCCATGATTGAGGCCTCTAACCACAACCGGTGGAAACAATTATCTTTTCCCATCTTCTATTTATAAAGCTGGTGATTGTGATTTGAAAGCAAACAGTAGCACAACACTGTTTTTGTCGCACGAGGCTGCGATTGATACCGCCTGGTCCCTATAACATAGGACTTGCTAGGATATTATTTAACTTTGAAATTATTAATTCATACGAGAGTACGAAATTCAGGTTAATGTTACTAGATTCGAAAACAAAACTTTTAAAATGAAAATTAATGTAGTGTAAGCATAGAACATAAATAGATTAATTGAGATTAATAGTCTCAATATCTAGGGAAAAAAATCTAAAATAAGACAAATTAACACTCTAAAATTTTTATCCGAACTCAGTACACCAAATCTTTGGACTTTGGTCGTGTTTTCAAGACGGATATATGATCAAAAGCATTAAAAAAATGATACCAAAAATACAAAGTTTATGACTGACAAATAAATTATATTAACATTTAATACCACACACTTGATCAAATGTTTTGACGACCAAACTAATATAGTAAGTTTTATGTATGTAAATTATAAATGTAGACTGACGTGACATGACTTCGCAAATTTTGATACAATTTAAATAATATATGCTACTTAATTATGGATTTATTTCTCTTAAAATAATTTGTTATATATATTTTTTTATGTACCGTCGAGACATTTCTTTATCTGATTTTGTATCTACTGTTTGGTGTGTTATGAGAACGTTGGAAACCCCACAACACACTGTTAGTGTACGGAGACAGACGGCTTCTAAGAAAGAGAACCATGTAGCATATGATTCTAACTATTATGGCGCAAATTAAAGGTGCAGCTCCTCAAAATAAAGATGAAAAAAAAAGGCGTCCGAATCGAAGTAAAACTGTACATATTTTGAGCAGTGAGCCATTCTATGAAATGAAGCTAGCTCACAGAGAAAGGTGGTAAAGTTGAAAAGTAGACAGTAAACAGTGGAGGAAACCTAACCGGAAGACCCTGCCTATTCTTCAACAAGAATGTGATTTTAGGGCTTTGAATGATTGTTTCTGATCGGAGGGAATCCCTTTTTGTCCATTTTGTTTATTTTCTTCTAAACTCGTGATCTGAGCTCAAAAAACCCTTCAGAAAGAGTACCTAATTCTTGAAGAAGAATGTGCTTAATCTCGAGAGCTGCTTCAAAAGATCCTGTTTGATTAGAAGGAAACCGTGTTGTTCATTGGAAGGGGAAGCACCATTTCTTGAAAACATATGGGACCTTAACATGAAGCCCTGTGTCAAATTATAGAGATCAATAAGATCGATCCCACTTTTGTCTTGCCTTCCTTTTCTTCCATTCATTGAGATCATGATGAGAAGAGAAGAAAGAGTAGCTGACAGTGGCGTTAGTTTAGCAAGCAGAAGGTGCCAAGACTGCGGGAACCAAGCGAAGAAAGATTGCCAACACTTGAGGTGCAGGACTTGCTGCAAAAGCCGGGGATTCGTTTGCGAAACCCACGTTAAGAGTACTTGGGTCCCTGTTTCTCTAAGGTACCCGAGGCACCACACCTTAATGACGAAACAGCAGCAGATTCATTCTGCAACTGCTGTTCATCACCAAGAAGACCGCCAACCAAACCCTAAAAGATACAGAGCCATTTATCAGCTAGGGCCACCATCATTAGGTATACTGTTTTGATCTTGAGTACTCCTTTCCTCTCGCTACTTATTCTTTCTGCCTTCAGATCTCGCAGATCCCGCACGAAACACGCACTATACTGTACTGTAATAATTGGCTCTATGTTGATCGAGGGATTCGCGTGAGTTTGATGATCTTGCTGCAGTGGTGATTAACTCACAAACCCTATCTACAGCTTTCACTTCAAAAGTGGTGAATCTAATCAAGAAAAATTTTTAAGTTTCTGTTTATCCAACCCTTTTAATTACTTTCTAATGCAATTGACAAAATGGTCCTGTGTTGTTTTAAAAAGTTTCTTGATCATTATGTATATGTGTTTTTTTTTATTTAATTTTTTTTGCTCAATTTGCGACTTGAAAACCTAAGAGCTATATCAAAAAACCCAGGAGGCTTTGCTATATATTAACCCATTTTTTCTATTCATATGCTTGATACTTCAACTCAATAATGATATGTTTACGTAAGTTACTTAATCTTTAAATATAGTTCTTTGCACTTAGGACTATTTGTAAAAAAAAAAAACGAATGTTTGACCAAAGTTACACATCTCGTTAACATGTTTATCAGCAAACTTTGTATTTTAACAAGATCAAATGATTCGATCTTTGTATTTTTCATGATATTAATCTTTAATTCATATGGAAGTATGTTAATTTCATCTTTCGTGAAATTATATATGCATCCAAACCAAAATCTTTCAATTGAATAGCTTACAATGTGGAAATCCCATTTAAAATGTGCCTAATATATAATACACCACAATTATAGACATGCAGATGAATGCTCCACAATTTCTCTATGTGATGATGATAGATCAACTTTGTTTTGCAATTTGTTCAATCTTAATTAGGTCTACAAGAAGGCGATTTCCCGGTCGAAGCCTGTCTTCCTGCTGCGTTTCGTTGCGTTCGTGTGAGTTCACTGGATAGCACGATAGATCAGTATGCATACCATACATCGGTGAGCATCAGAGGCCATGTGTTCACAGGCATTCTCTATGATCAAGGCCCTGAACTGGAGGGAACTGGAAACTATGCAACAGGAGAGAGCTCCACTTCCACTGGTATTGGCTTATTGCAGCAAGAAAAGTTTGTCCCGAGTATAACTGCTACTGCAACTGGTACTTCATCCACCCCATATCCTCTCCCCTTTTGTCCATTCACCGCTACTGCTGCACAGTTCTTTGATCAGCACCCAAAATCTTGAGGAAATGGGTTGTTTCAGTAAGTATATATATATATATTTATTTGCAGAGAATATTATTGAGATTGAAGTTCAAAAAGGGTACAAGCAATAATTTTTAAGACATTTTGTGTTGGTGATTCCAATGAGAATAATTTGTGGTTTGAATATGTTTTCTTTGTTTGTGTTGCTCAAGGTTGTCTCATTTCCAATGCACATTTTATGTTCTCTTTTTGTAGTAGTTTAACAGTATCATTATTAACTGCTTTAGCAGTTGGATCCAATAAATTGCACTAAGTGATCATGTTTGCTTGACCTATCTATCTTATTCTAAATGGATCAAAAGTGCTCAAAAGGGATAATGTAAAAGTTGAAATAGTACTTCTCAGTGTCTCCAATCAACTGTATATCCTCTTCTCATGACTTTGAAATCTCTACATCCCGCGACATAATACAAAGTCCATAAACAAATATGGAATTTGTTCGGTCCCTTTTTTCGCTATGGCATCGGGTAACAGCGATGAAATCTACTCATCTGTTCCTGAATTTTCGACGATCTGTTTGTTCATTCCGGCCAAGTTGAGTTTCATATCATGATATGATGAATGAGAGCCGCAGAAGTTGTAAAGGTTTGTGCTGCCGATACTTACTTTTGGTTATGCATATATATATAGATAGCATAAAGTGTAATTCTTATGTTTAATTGGTTTTCCAAGTGTTGGACAATTTTTCAAGAGAGTGGAAATAATATTTTTTAAGAAATTAATTTTAAGGTATAAATGTAAATTAATATTTAACATTTTCACTTTTATCAAAATAAAAGGCCCGTCACCCAAGTATACGTATAAGTTTAAAACATATAGAAAATGAGCATTCGATAGTTACTTTGTCGCAAGAAATAAAGATAATAAAAAAGCCACCAAATTCTCAACATCTAGTACAAATTAACTACTCGTCATCAAGTTTCTTTTTTCTTAAAACAATTGGCACTGCATGGAATCATCATGTTGAAAGTATACACTATACAAGCACCTTACTTATATACATAATAAAATAATTAATTTTTCTTACAAAAAACGATTCTTAGAACTGTAAAAACTTATTTTCTTAGCCATAAACTTCTCCTCAATCTCAGTGTATTAGTAATTTATTTTTAGAAGTCTATTGATAAAAGCAAAATTGAATAATTTAAATTTAAAAAACAATCTAAGCAAAAGAGGAGTAAGATATATATTTCTTTATATCTTTCCTGAACTTAATTGTTTTTCCTAGTTCGAAAATATCTAATCCAAAACATGCGGAATTCATCTATGAACCGCAACAAATCCTGCGCAATTCATCTACAAACTATACCAAATCAATCACAAATCGTGCGGCATACATCTACAACCTCTGTGAAATAGGGTGCAAATCGTGCACAATTCATCTAAAGACTATACCAAATGGTAAATCGTGCGCCATTCATCTACGAACTCTATAAAATCGTGCGAAAATCATCAACAAAATATATCAAATCTTGAGCAAAATCATCTACAAAGTGATGAAAAAGGGCACAGGTTAAAAAGCTAAAATTCAACCATTCAGAATTTCAGACCAATTGCATTTTCAGCATTTTCAGCAAATCCCACAGAACCAAAAAAATTGCAACAACCTATGGTCAGATCCCAGGAAATTGAAAGAACACATAACAAAAAACACAAAGAAATGAGGTAAAAGAAGTTCATGACTCTTCACAGAACAAACTATAAAGCAGGTGATATAACCACAACCAGACTCAAAACCAAAAGAAGTGTTAAATTCTCACTTGCAAATCCTTGGATTTAAGACCTTTAGCCTTTTTTGCAACACCCTCTTCCCTGCTTCCCAGTTGCATTACATTTTTCTTCCTCATTCTCTTTTCCTGCCAAGAAAACAGCAGCCCTTACACATCAAAAAACAAATGCCTTGCAAAAACAACAAAGAGCAGTAGAGAAAACAACCTTGGATATGGAATCAGTGTGGTCTGTCACACGAACCTCGGATGCTATGCTACACGGTCTCTGTGTCTCGATCTTATCTATTTTTTTCTCGGAGTTTCTAGGTTCCAACGACTGTTTTCCCGTGTTCCAGTAGCAGAAATATTTGAAGTTGGGGGCACACAAGAATATTTATACATGTACATATATATATATGTATATATATATATATATATATATATATGTGGTATATATATATATATGTATGTATATTTGAAGGCTCCAAGAATAGAGTTTATTTATAGGAAGTATCTGATCATACGTCTCAACTTGTCTATAAATAAACTCTATTCTTGAGCTTCGAATATTAGAGGTGGATTACGAGTTCTGGTGCCAGGTTATGAGCTGCCATATATTAATGGTGGATTTATCAATTTTGGGGTTAATTAGCTATAAAACATGGCAATTTCATTGCATTTTAGCTGTGGATTAATAAAGTCTTGTCAAGAAGTATCATGCACGTCAATGATTTTCTTTAAACCAAATATCTAAACTACTTATTATTAAAATAAAATCAAACAATACTTTTAATATCTAATAAGTTAACCAAACACCCCTTTGAGTCAAGTATTTCATTAATTTTAGAAATGAATTTTTTTTAGGATATATAGTTAGACGTAAATAAATGAGTATTTTAAAATCAAATATAAAAGCGAGAAAATAAACTTGTTAGTAATTAACATTTGTAACATATTTCTGAATCAAAACCATTGTTATATAAAAGAATTTAAGAGATTTGGAAGAAATAAAATGAAAACATTTTATCGCCTTAGTATTTCAATAATTTTTTTATATCCTCAAATCACTTGATTAGGATATCCATTAAAAAACGTGCCTCCTGAAGTCGCGTTTCCTCCACATTTGTTATATGCTCATATTTTGAAGCAACTTTCATCCATATCCAAGAAATCTATTGTGTTTTACCCTGGAGCACACGGACAACCTCCTCTGCTCGTGCTTGGATCCCTTTCAGATACTCGATGAGTACGCGTTGCTGATACGATCCACCATCCTGCAACAGGCGACGGGCGGGAATTTTTTTGCAGGTTATCGATAGAAGCTCTGTTGTTTTTAATAGAGAAAAAACAGCAGAGTAACATTGAAATGCTTACTGTTCTAATCAATGTCCGCTCCACACGTTTCTTGATAACACCATCTAATTCTTCAGGTGAAATATCACCTTTACCAATAGTCAACCCGTCGATCAGTATTGCGTTCCATTCCGCCTCAGGAGCTATTACATTCAAAATACATATCATAAAGAACCAGAAACTGAGCAGAATACACAGGCTGATATGTGGTTCGTTCGTTGAAATTCAAGAAAAATTGGACATGAGAAAGTACCTTGAATTAAGGTTTCAAGAAACAGTTCGGATTTGAGTACTTTGTTTCCTGTCCAAAAACGACGAAAGGATCCATCTATCTCTCCAAAAAATTATTGAACATGACAAACAAACCAGCATATATAACTTCATGTGGACAAAAATGCAGAAAAAACAGATTTCAGGTGGTATTATTTATGCAAGACCACTGAAATGAGCGATAGTAGAGCTTAATAAACTGATTGTAGCACATGGTTGGAAAATAGATGCTCACTAAAGCCAGTAAATTGTTGAAAGAATGAGCAGCTTAAACACTCGAATTTATATACATATATCATGAAGAGTTAAAAAAGTCACGAGATCAAATAAATGTTTCCACGATTAACAGAAACTCGATCCTATTTGTGTATTAAAGACACCTTTTTTGGCGTAGCTACGCTTGGAGAGAACTCTAGATGCATATAGCTGATAGACCTTTTGCAGCATAGCTTCAAGCCCAGGCTTATCACCATCTTCTTTTGCCTGCATCTCAGTAACATTCACTTGATCAAGGTCATGTTCATATAAGCTCCGTACTAATTTCATCTCATATATTTTATGCATGCTTGGTGAAAACACACTCATAACTCAATAAACTTGATATGCTATCTAACAGCAAACAAAAACAGGGATATGCAAAACCCAGCCACCGCAGAATCTTCAGACATTATAAGATATCACGAAATTGTGATATACAAACAATGATAAATATCTTACTTGCCGCAGCTGTGCATTAACTTCCGAGAGGAATCCCTCATCAAGTTGACCTTCTTGTTCTCTTTGGTTTAATTCCTAACAACACCAAGCAAGTTATAGAGAAGGTACATTTAATTAGTTCCTCTTTAAATAGTTCCCCATCAACAAAAGTCACTCTGGTGAATTTTTTGGATGAAACCAAATAATGTAGCCTGAGAGGATAGCCACGTAAAATGAAACAATTCTAATTGTATATAAAAAAATCATCTTGCATATATGCTAGACTAAGTAAAGTAATGGAGGAGTAGAACCAAACAAAGCTAAAATAAAAAGCACAACAAGTTTGCTAAGATCATATAATTTGAAAGAAGCACAATCAAGTTATGTTCAGACAGGGAAAACATACATTCTGCATAAGGGTAAGAGCATTAGGGTCTCTAGGAGGCCAAGGAATTTCTTCATCTTTCTCCACAACCGGTTTCAAAATCGCCTTAAGCACATCAGTAGCTGAGTCAATGCTTTCCTGAGAAACAAATAATCCCTCTCATGATAATACCGAAGAATGAGGAAGCAGAAATCGAAGTGATGGACGAATGATACATTTGTCTTGTGGACGAGACGATCCACAACAACCATCAATGTTTCTGCCAATTCTTCATAATCTTTCTGTGGAATGAACAAGGAGCGAAATGTTGATTAGGAAATATACACAGTAAGGTCAGAATTATACATGTAAAAAAACTGGACCAAGTATAAAACCATGCTTTATCATCTTCGGATTTGCACGTTTCTGTTCTTGCTGCAAGTCTTATCCAAAAACTCTCATTGAAAGCAAAAATATTCTCTGCCACAACTTTCCGAAGCTGCTTCCATATACAAAAAAATGAATCAGATTACTGCAGTTTTTCGATGAAAATACACAGTTTATCTTCCACTGAAGGGGTACAATATTATTCGGGTCTGTTTGATGGTTTTTAGATTTAGGTAATAAGAACTGAAATAGTTTTGAAGATGTCCTGCAGAATTGATTATGGAAGGGATAATGGTTGTATACTACCATAAGCTAATTGCATTCTGCAACTTAGGAAAAATATAGTTCCAGAAAGGAGACATAAATCTGTACACTAGGAAACCATCATCAAGCCAAAAGTCCAATATTAGAGCTAAAATCATTGGGGGAGTGACATCTGAGGAGTTAAAAGCTCATAGAAAGAGTTAGGAAAGGGAGTGAAGTGATCCTCGGGTGAGGAGCACGAACGGAGCTGAGCTGACGTAGCTAATAATCCAGCATTTCAAAGATGGAAGAGCCTCTTAAACTTATTAGCCACACCATGTTTTAATGTGGAGCCAATGTAGGATATGTAACATAGTCCAGTGCTTGAGATTCTGATGCTCACGATGGCTACCTCTAAGTAGCTTTCACCCATTGATTGTTATTTGGTGCAAGTCCAACTAGCTGGTAATGTGAACATGGTTCACATTATCAAATCAATGTAGCTCTTTCCTAGTTAATCCTCTCCACTACACTGACTCTCAATGAAAACAACAAATTAGACCACGAACATTAGAAAAGAACCCAAATCTTTCCTTCTAGATGGGGGAACCCCTCAAACTTATTGGCCATTGCATATTTTCTTACAGAGTCAATGTGACAATAATCAACAAATATAGAAGGCTCACTTCCTTATCATCTGTATCCCTTAACAAATCGATGAGTCTATCTACCTCCACCATCTGCTTGAATGATTTCTCAGCATCCTTACCGACTGCACATATCAAATTTGTCCTGTTTATTAAATCCAAGCATCATAGTAATCAATACCCCCATAGATCAAAAAGTAACATCTGAAGCTCCCAGTTCGTAAATTAAATCAGTCTTTGATAGTTTCTACACAATCAGTTAATTGCTACAAGACAATGAATTTTAAACTGTTTATTTCGAATTTGTCATCTGGTCTTTGTAAACTCCTGACTCTGTCAGATGCTGCTAGTTTCATTAAACGGGGTTACGACAATTAAGAAGCATGCACTTACATCATCACATCCCATACCTTGAATACATACACACTAATCTTTTTAGACGAAAATCTGCAATTGTTTACCATCCCACCATCTTTGTTAATATCCCTTTACCTTTTATGCCATGCATATACTCCACAGTATAAAATATTATGCTCCACAAGTGTTTATCAAATAAGCTTCAATGCCATGTTTAGTGCATTGAACTATGAGCTTTTAGATATTGAATACAAAGCATAGATAATATCATACAAACAGCTGCAGTTTCTTAAGGGAAAAAAAAGGTGAAAAAACACATGAAGAATACCTCTGCCGCCATCCCACAAGATTCAATGAACTAAGCCTCCTTTCTCCAAGCTCTATATTGTTCCATCTTCGAAACATCATACACTATCAATCAGAAAATAACAAAGGAACTATTTTCATCCACCAAAAAGCAAACACCCCATTCTCCCAGAAACAGCAACCAAGATTTATCCATCATCAACCACAAAAACAAAGAATTTAGAAAGCTGCCCTCGAAACATAACAACTGCACACAATGAAGTACCGAGCAAAGGTGGAACTTTGAGCCAATGAAGCATACAGTAGTTGGGGGCACTGCCGCCGCCACTACTGCCATATCTTGCGATTGCCTGCTGGAGAATTTAGGAAATTATTTTTCATTGACAAATGGCGCAATCCCGTGAGAAGGGCCACTCTTACAAGGCTATCCTCAAGATTGGTGCCAATTTTGTACTAAAAACGTTTATTCTCTTCCAAGAACTCGCGCTACGCGACTTCAGTTTCCATTATTTGAAGTTGGATGAGATTTATTCAAAAAATAATAATAATAATATTAATAATAAATATGATGAGATATATTATTGTATGATGATCCTTTCTTGGAACTTCACAAATCACAGTTCGGAATGAAGATATAGTTGTGGGATGTAATTCATATTTATATTCTAATGAAATTTATATTTATATTCTAACAATATAGAAGACAAATAATTTCTTGTTTGAATTTTGAAATATTGGGGGAGAAACAGGCACATAGTTATTTATATATTTCTTTATTGTTTGTTGTATTATTCACTTCTCTATGTTACTATTATGTCACACTGCTGGCCGATTTTATTTTATATAGTTAGTGATTTTATTTGTCTACTAGAGAGTGTCCTTACTGACAGCAAATATGACCATGTCAACCTCATATATATGGACACGATAAACCAAAAAATTAAGAGAAACACGAACAAAAATAAAAAATGGTATACAGTTTTATAATTATATCACTTAATTATAATAAAAAACTATTGATATAAAATTATATATAAATAATAAATACAAACGTGTTATAAATTTAAAGAAACATTAATAAACTAAATGAAATAATTACCTCGATAATAACCTTGATTGCTCCTTAATTGCTTCAAATGAAGTCTTGATTATATGTTAATAGGAAATTATTATTTCTCTATAATTTCCTTGATTTAGAGAGAAGATAATTGGGAGAGAATTTGTATAAATTTGTGTGTATTTACAATGAAGATTACAAACCTATTTATAGGCAAATGAAATGATTAAAATAATATAAAGTCCTAATCACTTCTCCTAAATTTGACAATTTTGAAGACACCCAAATTTGACAATTTGTAGACATCCAAATTTGACAAAATAATTTGATTTCATAATAATGTGTTAATTTACTTGCAATATTTAGATTTATTCAGAGTGCCTTCACATTCGTCACCAACCAATCACCAAAGGAGATTATATAAATATCTTTTAACTTTTGAAAATCAAAAGTTTAGTGGAGTTTAGTGGAACCAAAAATAAAGTACGTCGGGAGTATTTATTTTTGTCTGCAACTGTTTGTGTACCAAGCTTTATCAAATATAGCAGAAACCTACAAATAATTCAATCATAAACTTTTGTTCAGCCACATGATTCATCCTTCTAGCAAATATCACTCCCATTAATTCTCGTCTAAAGTAGTTTTCGCTTGTGTCATAACTATGGAATCTGTGAGTGCGGTGATTCATGCGGTGCTAGCAGAGCCTTCGAAAATCATATGGAACTCTATCCGCACAACAATCAAGAATTTTCGCAACAGAGAATCGAATTTCAAAGATCTGGAAGGTGAGACAAATATCTTGATACAACTAAAGGATAGAGTTCTAAGAAAACTGGGGGTACAGGAGCAAACAGAACGTGATCGGCTTCAACACGAGGTGGATATTTGGGTGGGTAAAGTCAATGAGTTGGAAGAACAAGTCAATAAAATGAAATCAAGTGTACGATCAAGCGGAGGCGATGTTGCTGAGTATGACTTGAGGTGTTCTTGCTGTGTTCTCCCCAAGCTGTGCAGATTAAGCAACCAACTGGTGAAAATGATGGAGAGAGTAAAACATCTTAAAGAAGCCGGCGAGTCGTATGCGGGGCAGATGAGTTTGCCGGAGCAGCTAATCCCAGTGGAGCATGTTCCAGGTGCACCCATAACAGGTCAGAAAACAGCATCTATAAACTTGACCAAAGTGTTGGATAAACTCAAGGATGATAAGGTGAGAGCGATCGGTGTTTACGGCATGGGCGGAGTTGGGAAGACTACTTTGGTCTCAAATCTAAATAATAAGTTGAAACAAGAGCCATCGGCTAACAGTTTCAGCATAGTAATATGGGTCACAGTGTCTAAAGATACCAACAACAGAAAGATTCAAACCCGAATTTTCGAGAGATTGAAGTTGGAAGTAAGGAATGAAGAAAGCGACGAGACGGTAACTAGCCGACTGCACGAAAGACTAACAAATGAGGAATCCTTTCTTCTCATCCTGGACGATGTTTGGGCAGATATCGATCTACAGAAACTTGGAATACCTGAAGACTGTCCGAGGAGCAAGATTATCATAACCTCTCGTTCGGCGGAGGTCTGCAGGCAGATGACGACTGAAGATGCGATGCTTATGGTGGGTACTTTGGATGATGAAGAGGCATGGGAGCTGTTCCAGAAGCATTCAGGGGAAGTAGCTATGCGAGAAGATATTCGGGCAGTGGCCAGGGACGTTGCAAAGGAATGTGCTGGATTGCCTTTGGCCCTCGTCACTGTTGGGGCATCTATGAAAGGGATGTCTGATGTTCGATTATGGGAGAATGCACGCACAACACTGCGGATGTCTGCTCCAGATATAATCAGCATCGAAGAGAAGGTGTTCAAACCCCTCAAGTGGAGTTACGACTCATTGCCAGATGAGATTACTCGATCCTGTTTTCTTTTCTGTTGCTTGTATCCAGAGGACTTTGAAATATGTGTGGAGGAACTTGTGCGGTATTGGTGCTGTGAAGGGTTATTCCATGAACGCCTGAATTATAAGGAAATTGAAAACCGAGGTATTGCAATAATACGATGCCTAACCGACTGTTGTTTGCTGGAAAAGGTTGATGAATCGTATAGAAAAATCAAGGTGCATGATGTGGTTCGTGATGTTGGCATATGGATTGCAAACTCAAATGGAAGCCAATGCAGATCCGTTGTTCGATCCGGTATCCAATTGACTCGTATAACAAACGAGGAATTCTCGCACTCCTTTCATGCATAATGAAATAACCGAACTCCCTGCTGCTAGCTGTGTACAATGTTCAGAAACCAAGATGTAACGGAAAGGGAACTGCAATTACTTGAAGGAGAGTGGCAATCGATATGGAGTTATCGGGTATTCTTCTGTCTTATCTTTTATAAAAAATTTTGGCAAGTGGATATCAGCATGATGAATATGTGTGCCAACCCATCAGTTCAGTGGTATTTTTCACAATCTAAGGGATTCAAATCAAGCTGATGAATTTTTGTGGATAAAGTCGAGTGCTTGCTTGCTGATTCTTCCTGCTTACTAGTGTGAAGATCAAAGAAATATCCCCTAAGAACTAGTAAGCAGGAAGAATCAGCAAGCAAGCACTCGACTTTATCCACAAAAATTCATCAGCTTGATTTGAATCCCTTAGATTGTGAAAAGTACCACTGAACTGATGGGTTGGCACACATATTCATCATGCTGATATCCTCTTGCTAAAATTTTTTATAAAAGATAAGACAGAAGAATACCCGAGAACTCCATATCCTGTTGTAGAGTTATATGCGTGGAGTGGAAAGTGGAAAATGTCTTTTCAAGCATTTCCGATTCTGTGACTTCATGTCCACAGAATTTCAGTTGCTATTCGGTACAGTACATTGCCGAATTATAATCGCTGACCTTCTTAAAGTCTTGGAATCTCAATGAATTCCATTCATCACGGGCAGTCGGAAGTATAACTTCCATTATGTGTTCAAAACGTTCTTTTAATCCGTGCCATAATGCCATGGGATTCTTTTCCGTGAGGTATTCACATTTCAATCCCTCATCAAGATGTCGTCGTAAGAATATCATGGCTTTTGCTTTTTCTTGTGACGACGATGCATTATTTTTTATTGTGTCACTTAACCCCAACGATTCAAGATGCATCTCGACATCGAGGGTCCATGGCATATAATTCTTTCCAGT
>KQ991027.1:41780-118971 GCA_001598015.1 Dorcoceras hygrometricum | reverse complement strand
GTCCTTTCGATATTAGACATCCATGTATCTTATCTTGTTTATCACAATGCATGATGAGTCAATTTTTCGTAACACTTCAATTGGACCCAACTCATAATTCATAAAAATCTTTTTTTTTTTTTTTTTTCAATATTGTCCTTTCGATATTAGACATCCATGTATCTTATCTTGTTTATCACAATGCATGATGAGTCAATTTTTCGTAACACTTCAATTGGACCCAACTCATAATTCATAAAAATGATTATTTCAACCACAAAAGTTTCAATTTTTCATGTTTATTTACCCAAAATCAAAGAATCGGCTTCTAGTAGTAACAATAATAATAATAACAATAACAATAATAATAATATTAATAATAACAATAACAATAATAATAATAATAATAACAATAACAATAATAATAATAATAATCATGAAGTGAAATTTCACCACCACGAAATAGAATGCCAAGTCAAAGATATTCTACGCATGCAGCTTCCATGGAGTTCCTGCACAAGGAGACCACAAGGAGACTATTGAACAAGTGATTCTTTAAAAAATTTATAAGGATTCATCACAAGAAGATCCATGGAAATACAAACTTGCCACAAATGGTGAATCCGACCGCAATAATCGCCGCCATAGCCATTCTCTCTTTGCTTTCCGCAGTCCACGTTGAAGCTGGTAAAAAACTCGAAACCTTCAGCAAGCAATATGGGAACCCTTTCAACGAATCATACTACCACATTTTCGAGGTTGAAAAGCCGGCAACTATCAGCCACGACGCACTCCAGCTGACGCCTGATTCAGTAGCTTCTGCTGAGATATTGAATCTAACTCACCAATCAGGACGCGTCTTCTACAAAGAGCCTTTCAAGCTCTGGGATGGCGATGCTGAAAATGTAACAGCTGTTGGGTCTTTCAACTCTTCCTTCTTGATCAATATTTTCCGACTTGGAAACGAGACACCGGGAGAAGGGATGGCGTTCGTGATTGCACCGGACCTGGACCTGCCGGAACACAGCTCCGGGGAGTTTCTTGGTCTGACGAATTCGTCGACAGATGGGAACCCGAGTAACAAGATCGTTGCGGTCGAAATCGACACATTCAAGCAAGAGTTCGATATCGACGACAATCACATCGGGATCAACGTACACAGCGTGAGGTCAGTGGTGAATACATCTTTGACACCCTATAACATGACGATTGCTCCAATAGGTGCCCGGTTTCACAACATTTGGGTTGATTACGACGGTGTTGGAAAGGTCATGCAAGTGTATATTTCGGTACAGGAAACGGAAACAGGCCCGACTCCGCCCAAGCCTGGTTCCCCGATCCTGTCATATAATCTAAACCTGAGAGATCACGTGAGACAACACTCATATTTCGGGTTTTCAGGTTCAACAGGGGAAGATATTCAACTAAACCGTGTCCTGAGATGGAATCTGACGGTCCATTACTTCCCCGAAAACGATGATCAGTGGCTGAAGATTGTTCTTGGAGCAGGAATACCAGTTTTTGTGTTGCTGGTGATAGGGGCTTTCGGGTTGGGGTACTACCTATGCCGGTGGAGGATGCAGCTTTCAAACCCGAAACTGGCTGGGGCTTTGAAGACTCTACCTGGATCGCCACGGGAATTTGGATTCAGGGATTTGAACAAGGCTACGGGGAATTTCGATGCGAAGAATAAGTTGGGAGAGGGAGGATATGGGGTGGTTTACAGGGGGTTTCTGGTTGAAGAGAATTTGCAGATTGCAGTGAAACGGTTTTCCAGGGAAAGTATTAAGGGACAGGGTGATTTCTTGGCAGAGCTTACAATCATTAATCGTTTGCGCCACAAGAATCTTGTCAAGTTACTTGGTAAGTGATTCTTTTGGTATTCGTAGATGTAGATTAATTTGATAACTTGAACGATTAATTGATTTCCTTATGACCAGATTTATAAGAGAATAAAGACTTTTAATAATTTTTGTGTTGACCATTGAGCTAGTCAAATTCTTGTCAGAAAGACCAAACCAATAAATCCTCTTCTAAACTTGATTGCTAGTGCTATTGAAAATGGCATCAAGATCTGTTTTGAGCTGGAAAAGTAATACACATCTCATGTATCAATATTGACTAGTGCAAGCATGCTCTTTATCATCCGTACCTCTATACTTTTCATGAGATCCCTTAATTAATCTAGGATAAAAAGGTTTTGTTCAGCTGTTAATAGTAATCGATGGTTCTCATAACGTTTGGAATCATTACAGGGTGGTGCCACAAGAATGGAAAGCTACTACTTGTATATGAATACATGCCAAACGGCAGCCTAGACAAGCACCTCTTTGCTCCTCCAGGCGCAGATCCCCTCCCGTGGAACCTCCGATACAACGCCATTTCTGGTGTCGCCTCCGCTCTACACTATCTTCACAATGAATTCGAACAGAGGGTTGTTCATCGTGATCTCAAAGCCAGCAACATCATGCTGGACTCGAGCTTCAACGCTCGTCTAGGTGATTTCGGCCTTGCAAGGGCTTTAGAGAACGAGAAGACTTCATATGCCGAGGCCGGGGGAGTTTTAGGCACGATGGGATATATCGCCCCGGAGTGTTTCCACACCGGAAAGGCGACCCAACAATCCGACGTGTATGCGTTTGGGGTTGTGTTACTTGAAGTAGTGTGTGGCCAACACCCTGGATTTAACGACTTGGTGGATTGGGTTTGGTTCATGCATCGTGATGGGAGGTTGCTGGAGGCCGTGGATCCAAGGTTGGGCCACCAATATGTTGCTGAAGAAGCAAAGAGGTTGCTTCTGCTGGGGTTGGCGTGTTCACATCCTGCCGCTGCTAAGAGGCCGAAAACAGAGGCTATACTTAAGATGATCATGTCAAAAACCGTTCCAGTGCCTTTTGTGCCTGCTTTCAGGCCAGTATTTGTGTGGCCTTCCGCTCCACTGCCAGATTCTGATTCAAGCTCGACTAGCACAACCTAGAGGGAGAACCATATGGGATAGCGACTACTTGGTGTAGAATTATATGTGAAAAGCAAACAATATTTTGCAATGAAACTCACTACACGTACATTATCACCAAAAAAGTTGAGTAATATTTTCTAAGGAGAATATGACAATCCATTTAATTTATTCTAAAAGATCAATGTTTTCCAATGTAAATAGTGTGGATTGTGTAAATTTTTATTGTAATTAGTGTATTTTAATATATGATGTCTCCCTAGGGCGCGCCTATATGTTGTGTTGCATAATCAACAAACATGAAGTGATGACTAATGACCGCACAAAGTAAATGACATCTTCACAATGATCACTCGGTATTTATGTCCTCTGTAAAATATTTCTGAACGTTAACAGTCTTACAAGGGTAAGAGAGTAACAAATATAAAAAAATATAGCACAAAAGGTTCACTAGACACTGAAATGACTAAATATATGAGAATTTTAGTGGTATATCACAAATGATATAATTTGTTAACTTCCTTTTTTCTTCTTGGCCGCCAAGCTGACATTAAACTAACTGGCCACTCCAGTCACAGCACTGACAGCAATGGAGCTAGTGTCGGGGCCCAGAATGCCGTCTGGGCCGGCCAGGTGAAGGTGGAAAGGAGAGCCGTTTCTTCACAGATCCCTTCTCTGGAGCACTACCATTTTCCGTTCCTAATGGACTTGGCAGCCTCGACTTTGCCTTTGCCGATTGAGTGGATGCCATGTAACTCGGTATTGACATCGAGCCTCCCAAGCTTTCATCATCTCCAATTGATGAAGCAGCAATGCTATGCCGCCTATTACGCTCTGATTGCAAGCTCAGAATGCTTCGTGAATCATCTTCTTGACTTAAAGCACTCCCTCTTGGGCTTGCAGGTTTCAGTTTTCTTGCTGCCACTGAATATGCAGCTGCAGCTGCTATTGGAGGAGTAGGAGTTCCAGGTGACTGGTAGCTCGAAGGTGGCTTTAGGTAAATTGGTGAGGGTGGATATTCAGAGTTTAGTAGGTGACGTGCGAAAGATTTAGTAATTTCTCCTTGAGTAGTTTGCGGGTTAGCACTTTTTGTTGATATGGTATCACTGTTAACATCTTTTTCTGTTGAATTTTGAGTTTCCCATGGCCGAGCAGCCATCCATCTCTCCAACCAGCTCCAACCCCAGTGAGGATTAGTTGGGTCCATGAAAAGTAAATTTGAAGATCTGGCTGACTTCTTCCCCATTTGCTGCTCAGTTCATGTCAGTAAACATAGATGTGAAATTTCTGATGCCATCAAAGATTTACAGAAGTGTGTACTTCAATTTCAATGTTTCAAATGAGTTACTTATAGATTTTTCTGGGTGGAGATACGGGCTTAGTTATACACGACCTGGCGGTTTTTTATTTTGTAACTTGTTCACTTTTGTTTTCATTCATGACCTATTCGTTGTAAAAAAACACATGATCGGCTGTAGCAGAAACTAACCTCCTGTCACCAATCTCTGCCCTTTCCTCTCCCGAGGATTGGAAAGGCAATGTTTAAAGACTAAGTAGGTCACATAAACACATATACCAAAGAACAGGACACCACTTAAAAGTTGAATAGGTCATATATCAAAATATTTGTCAGAGAAAGGTTACACTACTGAACAATTATTTTGCTGATGGATGAGATAAAGTGAGTACCTGATGAGTGTATGAATAAGCCATTGCTCTTTCTCTCCTCATAGCAGCCTCATACTTGTGGAGCAAGCTCGCCTCAATTTGTTCTTTTGATTGTAAACTGGCATCCCATTCCTCTCCCATCTGTAAAAGCATCAACTAAGTATGAAGCAAAACTACGATTGACATGCCAAAGTTACTCCCAAGCTAGATAAATTTATAAGCATCACAGGAACCATTCTCGAATATATTGACTTCTTTGTAAAGAAAATGAAGGCATTGATAAAATAAACTAACCTTCAGGCTCTCCAGTTCTTTAGCACGTTTCTGCAGGAGCTGTCTCTGCAGTGCCCGATTCTCTTCTAACATCCTGATCCGTCTTGATTGAATCTGAGATTGCACACGTGAAAGAGCCTGCATGCATTTGAGAGTGTTTGCTGTTTGACGATTCACAATCGGCCCATCAACAAGTGATTTCAGTCTGACTAGTCCTCTTAGAGCTCGCAATGCCCTCCTCGCCTAAATGTTAGCAACACCATAAAAAACTTATTCTAACATCAACTAATTATAGAACATTTTTCAATGTGGAAATAAAGCGAATCTCATTGAAAATTATGTGTATAATATCCGTTCATTGTAATCAGACAATACCAGGTGACCACGGAATGCTGTCTGAATTTTGATCGCTGCCACTTCCTCCTTGGATTTTCCAGCGAATCTGACCACTATACAAGGTTGAGGCATCTCAGGAGTTACTGGTGTGGCAGCTACATCCTCGTCATTGGCTGCTGTGGTAGCTGCTACAGCATAAGCATGTTTTGTCGGTTCCTCCTCCAACTCTGTCAATTTCACATCTTCTAATGATGGAAATGGCCGAGGATCAGATACTTCCACAGTCCCTGGATTTTGAGAAACCGAAACCAATGGCTTCTCTTTCCTAAACCATTTCTTCTTCACTATAATCTCTTTCTGAATTAAAACCATATAAAAATAAATAGAGTTGTCATCTACAATCCAGTCATCATATAGAATCAGCCAATATTATTTGTTTCGAATAAGAACCTCAGCTTTCTTTTCCTGTGAATCTGGGCTGAGAACCTTCTTCACTGAATAAAACCAACTTTTCTTGCTTCCCATCTTTTTATCATTCCTCAAGCACTACACTCTGCAAACAGAAGCAACAGTACAAAGATTCAGTACAAAGACTACTAGATATCAAAAGTTTAAAAATAATTGTCAAAGGGCAACAGTTGCCGCTACAGCAATCAAAACGCGGAGCTTCAACTAACGTACGATCTAAAATGTTGGAATTGATTGTTTGCTTCTGGTGTAACTTGAGGCATTGCTTCACTCCTAGATTTCATCTTGTCCGTGAGTAAATGTACAAGTGATGATGACACCTACCAGTTTTCAACTATGTTTCTCTCAAACACAAACACAAAGACTCACTCCACAGCTAACAAATGCTCAATGCACGATAACTATGAATCAAACAGATGAATGCTTAAAGATATATCACTCAATACTCTTGGCAAACTAATGGGATCGATAAATTTCACTCCAAGAAACTTGCTTTTGCTTCACAACTTGGATGAACATGAGACGGGAAATCACCTGAAACAGAAGCTGCCATTCGGATCACGCACATTTATTCTTGCAGAAGTCTCTGTTATTCCGTACAGGTATATAGAAACCAAGAAAGATGGAAAGCAGATCTGAGGAATGAAAAAAAATCTTGGAAGGAAAATTTCTCAAGGAATCACACAGCTAAACAGTGGGACCCACGCTTGGAGCTGCTCACGTGGGACCCAACCTTATCTTCGTATAATTATCAATTTGGTTCACTAAAATAATTAAGAGTACATTATTACGCTACGATATTAATGTCTTACTAATTAATTCTCAATTGTACCATATATTTTTCTAAACTTTGTAATGATATTCTGTAATTATCAGGGCCTAGTTCTCCTAATTCGTCTAGCTTAACAAAACGAGAAGTATTTTATTCTTCTGTATAATAATAAAACAATTAGTTTAGATCATACGAGTTCTCATATCAATTAGGTATTAACAAGTTTTTATGTATTAATATTAATATTTTATTACTACCAAATTAATGCAGATTTCTCTTTATCACTTTACTCTTATTAGTCATTAAGTAATAAGTATACTATAATTATTTATTAAATGAAATTAATGATCAGTTAGGGCATAATTAAGTATCCATCTACAGTAAAATGTCACCCAACAAGAGAACGAGATTAGCAGTTGAATAAGGGAGGTCATCTTTATCACTTTTATCTTGTTAAAAATTCAATAATAAGCAAACTATAATTATGTATTAAATGAAATTAATGATTATTTAGGGCATAATTAAGTAGCCATCTATAGTAAAATGTCACCCAACAAGAGAACAAGAATAGTTGATTCTACCTTCAACATCAACGGTCCAAGATAATTTTGGGTCCTAACGCCGGTCCAGATCTCTTGGGGCCATCAACTGCTCTAACACTCGACTCGGGATAATTTCTTAGAGAATTAGGGGGTATTTGTGTAGGGGGGTTTTACTTTCGTTTGGTGTATATCCAATATGTAATCAACAATCACGGCAAAGTAATTGAAATAGTTTTAATTGTAATCTATATAAAATAATTAAGTTAGCTACAGAAGTAAACGTAAAAAAATTGGTACGAATTTTGTAAAACTTTTAAAAAGTATAACCAAAATTGTATAAAATAAAGAAAGTAAAGAATCACCAAAAACGAACTAATTTGGTAAAATTTCTAGATAAAAGATGTGTACATTCCAAAACAATTTAGAAAAATAAAAGCAAAGCCGATGCTTGAATTGGCCGGTTTAACTTTAAACAAACTGAGACCAAAAAATGCTTCTTTATTTGGACCGCCACTTTGATTGGCGGACCGTACTTAATCTCCCACATTTGGACCGGAAAAAACAACAATGCTGTATGGCATAAAAGAGTAATTAATTGTTTTCTGAAAGTCATAAAATAGTAATATTCATACTGCACAAAGTTTCCAGTTTCTATCAAGCCCAATTGCTCGGTCTGTGCTAAAAGTTAGTATATGACTTTAATTTAACATGAAATGACTATACAAAATCATAAACTACCAAAAGACTATGAATGTATTTAAGTTAGTTATGCCGAAAATCACATTGTGCTCCCTTCCTACATCGCCCACTCGAGTAGTACGGACACATCATTTCTTGCCTATTAAAAGAACCTCTGGGGCCTCCACCACCGAACGAGGACTGCCTGTTCCAAGGTTTGCCGCCACCAAAACCAGGATCTCGACCCTGATCATTATGATGTCCCGGAAACTGATTACCGGCGAAGTTCTGTTGGCCCACCCACAGACCCTGGTTCCCTTGTGGTGCAGCGCCCCATCCTTGGTTCGTATTCCCTTGTGCAGACCCTTGAACAGATGCAGGAGCACCTGGATTAGCACTCGGCAGGCCCCACCCATTTCCAGGTATTGACGCTTGAACTGGTGGAGCAACCCAACCAGGGCCGACAGCCTGCATAGGTCCTGCAATATTAGCTCCTGCAATTCCAGTGGTAGCAACCCAACCGGATTTTGCATTGACTGTAGGTTGGATAGGTGGGCCCCTATACATATTTGTGGTTCCCGGTGCTGGATTCCCCCATGTCATGCTTGGGTTTGTATGTGGAGTACCCCAGCCAATGTTAGTAGCATCAGGGACGGGAGGGGGATACATGTTTGGTTGAATGCTTTGCGCTGGTCTCTGATATTCAGGTTGAGCAGCAGCATTGGTATTCAAATTTGAGAAATTTGCCACATAATTCTGCATGTTCGGTGCAGCCCAATAATTCACAGGCTGAGACTGCGCAGAGCCACCAATAACCTGAGTTTCCGTTAAAGGACTTTGACTGACAACTTGGTGGACCATGGTCGACTGATGGCCATGCATCTGCATAGAATGTGGTTCACTTGTCATGGTCGACTGAAAACTCAAAGAATTTGCCGGACCCACCTGAAATCCTTGTGAATTAGGTGTTGGACTAAAAGTGGTGCTAGTCTGGACAATAGAACTCAAAACGGATGCATCAGCAACAGAAAGATTCCCAATATTAGTTCTTTCAACACTAGGCAATGGATCAGCGCTGATAAAACCACCTTCTCCTCCAGTCCACACAGCATTACTTTGTTTAGGAGTAGGGGATGGTAAATTGGTTATATCACTTCCAACCCATTTCTCAGAAGACAATTTTGTGTGTGACGCAGTACTTTGATCAACAGTAGTTCTATTCTTAAGATGGAGTAAGGATGTTCCAGAAACCCGATCAAAATGGCTGGCCGAGATGGGAAGACTGTGGAGGGTATCAGCTGATGGAAAAATATTGTCAATAACTAGTTTCTCTTTCTCGAATTTACCTGCGAGGGCATCAGCCACAAGTATGGAGTCTTCTTGCTTGTCCCCTGTTTTCCAGACCTTCAGATCAGTAGGAAAGTAACCTGTGTTGCTCCATTTACGTAATTGCACCATAGAAAAGGGCCCTTGAACTTTTCCAGAAGGATCTTGATAATGCCACATCTTTTCAGTTTCATTTATTGCAGTTAAAGTTTCCGTATTCCTAACTGGGTGAGATGTATCTGAAGTGACTGATGAAACACCAGTCAGTGATTCACTTCGGGTCACATAGCGCTTACCTCTGTCGGCAAACTCAGAATTAGAACTCCGGTTATCAACATATTTGAAATCGTTGGCATCTTTTCGGCCTTCTATATTCCAAGAAGTTTCATTTACCATCTCACCACTATGAGTAGCATTGCCTGAAATATTATTACCAGACAGGTTTCTACTTAATTCCCTGTCTTTGCTTGAAACTTTTCCTGCACCACCCCTTACAGAGGAGTCACTTCCAGGAGAAATTACGCCCCTTTCTCTCCTGCTAAAACTGGGACCTCTAGATCTCAGGAAATCATCTGCATACAACAAATCATTTTACAAAAACCGTTTGGACTAGGCAACAGTTACAAAATTCATACAACCAGATATGGAAAGAAAGAAAACCTCGTCTACTGTCTTCAGCTTCATGGTCATTTTCGTCAGATTCATAATTTGGATCCATCTTTGGATCGGCATTTATTTCAGGAACTTCATTCAGTTTACGTAGACGCTCTTCAGGGGTCTTCAAAACCTGCAACTTTTCTACACATTCTCTGAGCGTGGAAACAAGTCAAGGGCTAACTTGTCACTCACAAATGTCATAATAGAATATGGAATCCACAATGCTTAGAACAAAGATAGATGATAAACAACATACATAAGCATCCAGATCGGATGCATAATAAAAATCCATAGAGGCAATTAACAGCTGATGTCCATAGAGTGCCTAACAGCACTCTAATTAATTATTGGAATTTCTAGCTGATGTCACTTGAAAATTTGATAGAAGTTACCGTTCTTTATGATCTCCACCTTTTCCATTCCATGAAAAAACAAACCACAGTATATCTATCAATTGACTAGCTCTGCA
Organism: Dorcoceras hygrometricum; assembly: GCA_001598015.1. Lineage (NCBI taxonomy): Eukaryota > Viridiplantae > Streptophyta > Magnoliopsida > Lamiales > Gesneriaceae > Dorcoceras > Dorcoceras hygrometricum. The sequence continues at coordinate 108,847 of KQ991027.1, read as the reverse complement.
TCCATGTTTTTGTTGATATACAGGAATTGCATATGGTTGACGATACGCGTATTTCAATAACTCACAAGCACAGTAATCTTTTAGCAACATGCAACACATGACCACAAGAAATTTACTCATACTGCTACAAGCCTAAGACTCAACATGACATGCACAAGTAAAAACTAAATTAGTTATCTATCAAAAGGAAAAAAAAGGATATTCTTTCCGACGTCCTAAATCACTTGCTCGATCACGAAGATGACTGAGCCGCAAAGTCTCTGACTCCAGCCACTGCAAGTTACCACAATGAAATATGCTTTACTAGATAAAAATGACTAAAATATGGAATTCGTCATCATAAGGAGAAAAATAGATAGACAAACAAGGAGATATTCAGTTCAAGATTTCATATAAGAGTAAATGAACGCAGGGGATCAATGAAAGGGGATGGATAGAAAAATGATGTAGGTCAAACGTTTTTTTTAAATTAACCTTCTAGTGTATTTTAATCAATTCAAATATGCTGGGGAGGGCTAGTTTTCAGAGAGCAAGATTGACCAAGGTGATATACTTAAATATTCCTTAGTGAAAGGGCACCGTGTCGGTTGACACATAAATTGATAGTCTAACAAACAAATTAAGAAAAAAGAAGCAAAGACACTTAAATCATGCAGCACTCGAGCCAGCATTTACACTACCCTTCTCATTAAGAGAATTTTTTGCCATCTCAAAGCCAAATCACCCATACTCTCCCTATATAGAGTCCAGTCGCACTAACAGACAGAGTATGATGCAAGTCTCCCAGTCGCCATACGTATATTTCCTGCTAGTAGTTCCCCCGTCCCCATCACTCAAGTGACTGACAAATACCAAACCTCTTCTTTGGTAAATTTGTCAACAAAACAAGCCCCTAGATTTTGTCCAGAAGACCAGAAGTGAATGTAATTTTGGAGTTAAATGGGATGGAGCATTAATAACAGGTCAAACTGGCTAAATTATAATTTAGCGAATAAAAAAAGTCGGATATTTTTAGCGTTACAATCAGAGGGTTATGTGAAGCAAGTCCAGAATAAATAGCCAAAAACTCATTTTGATAAAGTCTGGAAAAGTACAGAAACCAGGACATATTCCAGAATAAGTGTTAAGAAGAATATACTAAAAACACTTTTTTCAAGATTATTTATAATGTTTGGATGTAGAAATTGATTTAAATAATTCTTGAAACAAAACTTTCAGAGGTCAAAAATTTGTCAAGCCTCTGCTGATTCTTAACAAATAAATATTTATTTTCACTATTATATCCAAACATGAAAACAGCTTTGGTTTTTACAGAATATGGCAAGCATTTTGAAAGAGGTACTAAGAAACTCATAGTTTCATATATTCAATAAAGACAAGAAAAGAAGCTCATATTTTCAGTAGAAGGTAGATTTTACTTTAATATGTAAAGCATGTATTTGAGATTCTTCCAAGAATGATAAAATTAAACTATTGAGAACAGAATGAGTCACCTAGCATTTCCATCAACACATGAGCACCAAAACTTTCATTACTCCAAGTTATTTAACGAAAAAAGATGGGTTTAAAGACTAAATATTACATTTTTAAACATCAGTAGAGTTGCAATAAACAGAACAATATTAAAAGAACAGGAAACAAACACACATCATTAACTCTGGCCTCCTGAATTTCCGTGGCTTTGTCAAGAATTTCACCCTGCAAACCAGAGATGTTATCCAAGTGTGAGGCGAAAAAGGGGAAATTCTCTAGTGGTATGTAAACAATTACCACAGTCAGCCTACTGATCAGTCCACACTTGATACTCTGGCGCAGACGCTTGCATTCCTCCTGTAAAAGTTGAAAAAATCAAGGACTTCTAAAAACCAACAAACAGCTGACTTGTCTATTTAGTATAACCAATTAATTTCAATAGGCCTTGAGTAACCAACTAGTGCACAGTAGTCAGCTTGTAAAAATCAAATATGTAAAATAACTTCACTACAAGTTTTTGTTATCTTGCACTTTGAAGTACATTGATTAATAGCATCATAGATTGGGGGAGTGAGGGACAAACTTGGAGTGGGGAATGCTATATAAATTACATTAAGAAAATTACTCGTAAGAAGAGATATTGAAGGCTCTATGTTAGATGCAATCACCTCGGTGAAATCCTGATTCGAGATTGTGTCAATTGATGTTACTTCAGTCTTGTCTAGATTAAGTATCTCCAACACAATGTCGGTGGTCTTTTTACCAATTTTGTATGGCTCTGCTGCCTTGCTTGTGCCTGCAGATGAAATACAAAACAAAATTCAATTGTAATATTTTATTCTGTCAAAGTTCGATCAGAACTTAGAAAAACTTACTAGCTGTACAGTGGTAACATAACAAAGAGAGTTCTCACAAAACAGTGGTAATATAAAAATAAATAGTTCTTACCTACAACTTGCACTAATCTATACAGGTCTTGTTTTTGATTACTACCAGAAATCCTTATCCGAACAAACATCCCAATGACTTTATCATGAAACTTCTCCACATCCTCAAGCAAGTCCTCCATCAATTTTCTTCTCAGGTAAATTAAGCTAATGTTGTGCATGTCAATAGCTGCATAATCATCAAGATTAGACTGTGGCCCCCGAAGACCACCCTTTTTGCGTGCTCTGTGTTTCCTATCTTTCACAACCTTGGTCGGATGATCAGTGCTGCCTGTCATATCTAACTGGTTATTTTCAGTGTCAACGATACTTCCTTCACCATCATCATTCTGCTCAGTTCTAATAAGAAAATGAGATTCCAGAAGTTTTAACATTTCAAAATGCCCAACTCGAGGTTTCGCAAATAAAACTTCGAGCCTTGCATCACATATAATTTGACTTTTCCGGCGAGGATCACGTAGTTTGTTTCTTTTTATATACTCAAGCAAAAGACCTTGTACATCAAACTGGGAGAGCACAGATGTGTCACCATTTTTCATGTGCGAAACAAATTCAAGTAGCTCTTTTGATGCCCACCCGGAGTTGGCTGATGATGCAAGACCTTCGCCCCGAGAAACAACACCTGGCCTCACCATAACCTTTCCTTTGGCATGCGATATCGACTTTTTCCCTTTCTTTTTTCTTTTAGATTTGATAGTTTTCAGATTCTCAATAGACTCTTCTGAACCAGATCCTTCGTCTATATCATCAGCCTCAGCATCCGATGATTCGTGCTTACTGGGACCAGACAACATATCCTTTCCCTTCCATGGATTTTTAGCTTCAGCAATCTCAACCGATGAAAGTGCCAGCTTAGATTTCAGTTCAGTATAGTAATCCTTGAAAAGAAACTCCCAGCTACCTTTGTCATCAAAACTTGTTAGAGCCTGTATCAGTCGACCATAACAGAACAATCAGTAGTGCCCAACCAAAGATTATAAATATTCAGGATAGGAAATGGACCTTATTATTTAAGGTACAGTTTATCTAGAATGTAACACAAAGGTGCTACATAAGGACAAAAATCTGACATAAAACAAAAGGAAGTAAGAAGCCAATGCAATCAATAAATAAATCCAATAGCATAACTGAGTATTCCTCTGTTAGGATCAACTGTAAGTGATGCACATCGCCTCAGTGAAAGAGCTATGATATGTATAATTAAGCAACACATAGATAATGATAATAACCTTGTCCAGCTCAATATAAAACACCCATTTAACATATCCCAGTTAAATGACTTAGTAGTCTGATTCAAATAATTAGGGCTGAGAAACGTATAGGTTCAGAGAAATAGTCGACCGAGCCGAGATAATTTGAAAAATCGGTTGGGTTAGTTCGGTTTTAATTTTCAAAAATATCAGTTAGTTTGGTTTTGGCTTTTTGTCAAAATTCGGTTAAATCGAACTTTTATATGAAAAAAATTTAATTATCACACTTTCTATAAAGTGTATTACAAATTAAATATTATCATTTCTAATAAAATTTTGAGGATGATAGAAGTAAACTTCAAAATAATTCTTTTTAAACAATAAACTTGTAATTTATTTAATTCAATTTCTATATGAGAGTTTTATTAGAAAGTTTTAAAGATAATAACTGATTTTTTTTCAGTTCAGATCTAGTAGTGAAGTTTGGTTCGGTCAGTTTCATTTTAAAAAGTTCGTCGGCCGGTTTTGACTGGATTCTCACCCCTAATAAATAAGACAATTTTCCAGATACTTGGGTTATTGTGTACAAAAATCATCTGCTCATATTTGGATGACAAGAAAAAAACAAAAACATCTCCCTTAAGTTTAAGCTGGATTTGGAAAAATAACTCCAATCAATCAGGCAGCCGAAATATACAACTGCATGCAAAAATATTATATATGCACAAAAAAAGAAAAATCAAAACGAAAAGGTCAAAAACAGATATACAGACCAGTTTGTGTTGAATCATCTTCCAGTTCAAAGTTAAATACACTGGGAAAACAAACAGATTACTCCTTAAAAATTTCACAGATTTGATTTGTGTCTCCCAATTCCCAATTGCACCACGATGGCTGGGAACCAAATTGACACGACAAATGGTAAACAACTTCGAGATAACAAAAAGCAGTCCAAACGTTTATTTATGTCATGAAAAGCAACGGCTACCAGTGCACAACTATGTAAACAACATAGAATCAATATTCAACTTTGGTAAACAAATGCCTAGTAATGTGTCAGATTGAAGCTAATACATCATCCAGACCAAACCATCAGCAGAGGGAGAGAAAGGACATACATCATTGTTTCCCTGTTCGTTATTCTCAATTAGCACGACAGTTCTCATGCAGGTCTCACAAAAACCTTTATTCCCTCTGACACATAAAATAACCGCATCTTTAGTACATTTCTTGCATAAGGAGAATGTACATGTGTAACACATAAAGAGGGCATTCTTCTCGCAAATGCTACACATATGCCAACCTGAAAACAAGAAAAGCACAAAAACATTGTATGAGAGCGGAAACACTACATAGGCTTCAAATTCGGATTAAGATGAACAAAAGTTGAAGCAGAATACATAGCACAGCACAAGCATTGAGAGAGTCAAAAGAGAGATAACAAAGGCAACTAAGGGCATTTCTCAGCTCAAATTGAATAGAAAGAACATAGAGAGGAGGAGTATTTAGAAATAATATTTTAAGTCCAGTACAACCAAAACTGCATATAGAGGCACAGAAGCCTAGACAACATAAAACATGCTCCTATCTCACACTTTATAGTCTTACAGGCTAAAACAGCGTCCAATGAGACAGGTGTTTTGTTGCACGGTTCGTTCTAAGTCAAACTTCAGTGGATTGAGACCTTTAACTGCAGACACGGGATTGTTCTTTACATAAACAGGAATTTCCTAGAGATCACTCCGTTGAAGAAGTTACTCAAGTTGTATATGAATTTTATTAACAATATTTAATTATGTTCAAAATATAGTGCACATAGGCCCAGATTTAAGAGGTGAATTTAATATGTATAACTCATTTCAATATAGTGGATGCATCCTTTTCCTTTCTTACAAAATTATTATGTGATAAAAACTTGGGATGCAAACAATATTGGGCATCCTTGACATTCGAGTAGCTAGGTGAATTTTAAACCCTAGACTATTTACCTTAGTTAAGTTTTTATAATTTACTTGTTTGTGATTTACATCCCCACATACAGTTGTGGTACTTTGTGCATTAAATTCCGATATAGTCAATAAAGATTTGGTGCTGCTGGATTAGAAAGCTTTGACGAAGGTGCAAAAACTCAGGATTAAATCCTCAGCTCATCGATCACATCCTTGTTGAAGTGTATTCAGGAAGGATCCAACACTTGCAATGTAATATATAATGAACAGTTCTCGTCAGTGCAACATATCACAATTCTCACAGACATCCCCAAATCTCCCCATTCCCAGGGTCTGTCTTATCACCATATCTAGCAGTTGATAGTCGCTGCGAAAGTAACCCACTAAAGCATCAGTCAACAATGTCAATATAACAAATTTTTTACAAACTAAGCTCTACTCCAGAGAAAACGAAGTCAATTTTCCACATATCCAATGGCGTTTGCTGGCTATATATATATATAGACATGGGATCACAGAAATTTATATGAAACTGTCTCACTTTGGATCTCAGGCCCGAACTGAGAAACGAAAAAATAGTACATTTTATATTAAGGCACTTGATATCTCACCGTATAATATTAATAATCATATCATATTCAGCTGGATTAATATTTATCTCACATCAATCAAATCATACATATTTATTTTACATAATCAAATCTTTATTTATTTTTCTCAAATCAATAAAATCTTTAATATACAATTACAATATTATTCCTCATCATCTTCTTTTTATTATATTTTTTAATTTTTACAAAGGTTAAAAATATAATTTAACACTTTATCTCAAATTTAACAAATCAAACCAAACATATTAAACTTATCAAACATGATTCTCTATCCAGCTCATAATCACATCATTTATTATTAATTATATCCTATCATATCTCATCCAACGGGACAAAAGGTGCCTAAAAGTATTACTTTTCTATCCAAACATGAATTGGATAGAACATCTCATGGATCTATCTCACGGGAGACCTAATCTCATGGGATATGCTCCAAAGAAGTCGAGATTACTAACAAACATAATTTGCAAAGATCTGGACAATTTAAAAATTGAAAAAGACTAATTTAGGGGATTTATTTCAACACTAGATACGGAGAACAAGAGGTAGATTGTGTCAGATACAGTGAAATGGCACCAAAACTAAATCCACTCTAATGTCCAAGGCATGAAAGTGGGATCGAAAATGGAACTTCTATATTAGTTATGTACACAAAGCTAAGAGTCGACATCTATGATCTTTATTTCCATTTCAATTCGACTCGAAAGAAAGTCCATTTAAAATAAACACACGGCCAAAATGAAGTTGGAACAGGTTACCATGAAGAAATAAGGCAGCTTGCAACTCATGATATTTAATATCGACCAAATTTTCTTATTGTATAGCTACTAGTATAACACTGACTGATGGTTTACTTTCACGAAGCGTGTATAAAAGGCAAACGTAATCCTCTCAAAGCATCGATAAAAGGATCAACTATCTGCATGAGTTTTGAGGTGATGTAAAGTTGACATACCACAATTCCATCGACCCTTTGACCTGAAAAATGCTTCATCTCGATTAACACAGGTTGGATGATATGCCTTTGGGCAGCCTCTGCGAAAAAATGGAAGAAATGTAAAGGATGAGAAAGTTTAGAAACAGTCAACGAATACTGAATCAAAATAAAGGAACCCTTTACTCTGTAATTGAAAGATTCAATCCCACGCATCGAAAACTTACCTCCGATCACACAACACAAGCTCCCCACCGTCAAAGCAAATGAAGCAAACGTCTTCTTCAGCTGTCTTCCTAGATGAGGCCTTTCCTGTGTTTTTAGCATTCAAAGGACTTTTGGAAACCTTTCCTCTTTTCCGCTTCCCTCCAAATGCTTTCCCGGATCCAACCATGTCTGTTTCTGTCTCCATTTCTGTGTCTTGAGTTATTATCTCCTCCTCGGCCATCAGAGTACCATTGTTTTCATCTAGTCCTGCAGCTGAAGAATCATCTATCCCCTCACAAGGATCACCAGAGGAGCGACTAGTTATCTTTGCCTCAAACTTTGTATCTTCGTGTGCAATTTCATCAGCCACCACATCCACTGCCACTCCTGTTTTCACTCCAGCATCTTCAATATGAGCATCAGCTACATCATTCCCAGTCATGTCTGAATCCAATTCCTCCACTGTTTCAATTGTACAGTCTCCCGCAGCAAGATCCTCATGTACTATTGCCTCATCCCTATTTTCCACCACGATCGTATGTTCATCTAACTTTAAATCCTTTTCATCTTCCACACTCGTGTTCTCAACTTCCACCATCTTCGTTTCAGACATCATGTTCTCAGCAGCAGTTAATTCTTTTCCCTCGGTAAACTCATGTCTAGGATCAACACCAGCATATTCCATATCACCTAGTTCATGAACCACATTTTCCCTGGCATTAACTACATCAGGGTTCACCTCAGTTATAAGCTCCATCCCTGTTTTAACCTCTACGGTAGGTGTATCCTCGGAGATCAAGGAGCTACCCTTTTCCTCATCGGCGTCAGAAGATTTTTTGGCGGTCTCAACTACCAAACAATTGACAACTAAGTCAACCTTCTCCACATCATTGGCATCACCCGCCACCATCAAATCTGTATCACTTTCTAACGTCAGAGTATCCACCTCCGCTTGTACTTGTTCTTCAAACTTCCCTCCATCACTCATCTTCTCCTCCAAATCCTTGCCGCTCCCAAATGTCTGGGACTCATGACACGAAACAGTTTCGGCTGAGTCAGCAACAACCGGTTCCACCTCAGAATCTACGGGCACAACGTCTTCCTCTTCTTTCTCTCCAATGCGTTGGTCCACCAAAATTTCATCCCCTCCCGCCTCCACCCGCCACACAGAAAACGGTTGCATATTCCCCGCAGCAGTAACATCCTTTCCCGCGTTAACATCGTCCACTGGCTCACATACTTGCTCCGCTATTATTTCTAGTACATTTTCACCAACCACATGTGGTACGTCCACCTCCGCCACCGCCACCGCCACGACCTCCTCCATGATTTCCGACTCTGCCGTCACATGATTCTCCAAAACATGATCCTCTCCACCTTCGGCTATCACCTCCTCTGATAACTTCATTTCAGTTATTTCTCTGCCTGCATTCACATTCAATTCACCCAAGACAGGAAAAATTTCGCATTTTTCGCGTATCTTGGATTCTTCAATTTCAAAATTCTCAGCTTCCATTTCCGATTCACGAGGTTTAATCACGTTCAATTCAGTCTCTTCATCATCAGCACGACTGTGATTCCCACTTCCTTCACACGAAACCTAACCCCGGTTCCAATTTGCCTAGCTAGCCATGTAAGCTCCAATGTTTAGTTTTATACAATAGATGGATTCGATAAAACTAGGGTTGTCTTTCTGGTTAAAGGGACGGGTTTTCAGAGTTCTCCAAAACTGGTGAGTAATACAATTGGGTTAATAATATAGAACAATGTAAAGCCCATTGGGCTTACTTGTGAAATGGTCTTGGATCTGTAAACTTTTAACACGATGGGTCCATAGTAAAATACATTGGTTTATTTTTTCATTTCATTCCATGTGTACCCCGACTTTTACAATAAATGAGTTGTTATCATCATATTATATTTTCACTTGTTATCTCATCACATCTTTTATTAAACTTCACTGCGATTCTAAATAAATATTTACCGCTTCTCAAAAAAAATTAATATTTATGGTTTCGAAATTTTTGGTTTCAGTCAACTGTTAATTTGTGATCAAATCATTTGCATATGACTTTGGTTCTGATTTGGATAAGTTTGAATCAATTTAAACTCTAAAGTTAAAAGCGATAGAATTTGTGAAGTATTCACCAAATATAAAAATTAACAACTATAATGCAAATATTATCAATATTTGATTCAGTTGAATAATATATGTTATATAGGATGGAAGGATAAATTTCACATAATTTAAAACTTCTGAGGTTTTTTAACTTTATGAATAAATGATATGGTCAAGAATTAGTTCTTATATCCCATAGTTATTATTACAATGTTCTCAGATCGGATTCGTCAAATAAAAGATTCCACTCTCTTTTAAGACATTTCGGTTATATGAGATAATCGGATGCTTGCTTGTAGCCGAAGCAAATGTATTTTTGCTCTTGCAATAAGGCAATCTCTTCCATGACACTTTTCATCATTCGAAAACATATGGACGTAAAAAAGGTTGATACTGTGGTATCTGTGTAAGCACCTGATAATGTGGCACTTCCTGATGCTGTCACATCACCAGGTGCCTACATAGATATCCACAGTAGATAGCTATAATATAAAATTTATAGACATAAATGTGTGGAGGTAGAGAAATTTTTCTTTTTTTTAACTAATTTCTTACGTCGTTCCCCACTCAAGTTCATTTGCTGATCGGTTGTATTGTAAACAATTTTCCTTAGTACCCTTTTATTATGAAACACTTTAATTTTCAAATATTAAAATACCACATAAATTTAGAAATAATTATTTTTTTATTAAAAAAACCAGTTTTGCCCCATTAAAAACGTTCTAGTTCCATTGCTATCCGAGATATCATCTCCACGGGAATCGACAAATTGAGTGAGTAAACATCAACGGAGATCCTAACGGTGACTGATCTATACTATTTTCGAGGAAGTCCCAATCATGTGATCAAAAATGTTGAAACTTGAATGGTGAAGGAGGAGGAGATTAAAGAGGGAGGGAATTGCTTTTTGATTGGATCGATGTGGATTGCTGTTCACATGCACGTCTTTCTGTCTCATCATACTATAACAGAGACCCAAAAATCCAACAATCTTTACACTTTAATTATTATTTATCATGCGCACTACTCATTGGTAGCTAGAAATTATCAAATACCACTCACAAAATTAAAATATTATTTATAAAAACCAAAAAGGTGAAATGCATGTCAAAGTTGATTCACATGTATAATATATATACAAATTTGATATAGTGGCAGTCTTGTGGGCATCGGGATGACGTGGCAGCACCAGGAAATGTCATGTCACCCCGGTGCTCATAAATAATGCTCATTGTATCATCTCTTAATATATATATATATACAGTAAGATTTTTTACTACCATGCTCGATGTATGCTTAAATTAGCTGTCTTTTTATATACAATAATAAGCTAAATCGATATGAAGTATATATTATGTGTGTTTTGTGTTATAACGCGGATATTTAGTTAAGGGATAATAATTATATGGTTTAAAGATATAATAATAGAAATTAGGAGGAATTAAGATGACATTTGGAGCATTAATGGTGAGTCCATATAATAAAATGATAGCATATTAGCATAGATTGATTGCAGCTCTCCCCTGCATGTGATTCCCAACTGACAGTAACAGTCGTGTCGGCGCCCATTCGACTTCAGCCCGTGATTGGATTTGGGAACAACAACACTCAAATGCGGCGCCAAAATTAAAAGCCGACCACAGGGCGCCCTTCTCCTTCAATCCCACCTCCCATCCCATCCCATCTGTGATAATCTAGGCCGACCCAGCTTGCCCGGAAGTGGCAAACTGGCATCCATGACGAAACTTTGCGGAGTCCTTCGCAGTGCATTAGCTTTTCTCCTGCTTTTTCTGCCGCAGTTTCCATTTTCTGCCGTGGGTTACCGCGACTACGCTGACGCATTGTCCAAGTCCATCTTGTTTTTCGAGGGACAGAGAGCGGGATACCTGCCGGCGGACCAGAGAATGTCGTGGCGGGGGCATTCGGGGCTAGGAGATGGGTGGCAGGTGGCGTTGGACCTCACCGGTGGGTACTATGACGCTGGAGATAACATCAAGTTCAATTTCCCTATGTCCTTCACCACCACCATGCTGGCCTGGAGTGTGGTGGAGTTCGGAGAGCTTATGCCGCCGGCGGAGCTGAGGAATACTCTTGTGGCCATTCGATGGGCCACGGATTACTTGTTGAAAACAGTCTCCCAACCCAACCGCATTTTTGTCCAGGTTAAGTAGAGAATCTTCATAGCTCAAAAGGGAATATGAACAGTTTTCTTGGTCATTATATTTGCATCATCTTTAGATTTAGAAGGTATAATATATCGAGCATCCTAAATATTCATAATTAGTCACGAAAGGTCCCAAAAGTGCAAGAAATCTAGCATGATCCCCGGAATGTGAAGAAAAGAAAAAAGAAAAGAAAAGAAAGAGAAAAGCTTCTCGCAAGACTCGGGAATGCAATTCGTCAATCTTTCTACTATTATTTTATTCAATTTTTTATTAATACGTGACCAATGTTCATATTATTAACACAAAGGATTTAAATAATGGTTGCTGATCACATATGGAGAAGAAGAATCATGTATGTTTTGGACCACTTTGGGTCCCACGGTTCTTCTGCACTGGTGTAGTACTGCAAAAAAGAAAGTAGTGATAATAAAATAAACTTTTCACCACCAATACTGCCTAAGAATGCGTGAAGCGCAGATTGGTGGCAAGATTTGGATAATGGTGTAGGTTATGGATATTAATTTTGATTTTATTTTTGATATTTGTCCTATACATGCACTACTCGAATTCATGTGGTGGGTGAAAAACTAGTGAAGAACCGGTTGATGTTAAATGGATTATCTGCATTGTGACATGGGATTTTGTTAAATCATTGAATTTTTCATCCAACCATCAATTTGCAGGTCGGGGATCCCATTAATGATCATGGTTGTTGGGAAAGGCCGGAGGATATGGACACAGCTAGGACAGTGTACGCAGTCGATGCGCCTAATCCGGCCTCTGATGTCGCGGGCGAGACAGCTGCAGCCTTTGCTGCTTCCTCCATGGCTTTCAGATCGTCCGATCCCGGTTATGCCGAGACATTGCTGCGAACTGCCACCAGAGTTTTTGAATTCGCAGATAGCTATCGTGGTGCTTACAGTGACAATTCGAATATTAGAGATGGGGTCTGCCCTTTTTACTGTGACTTCGATGGATATCAGGCCAGCATTTTAGTCCTAAGCACCTACTTCTACTACACGTCACATTGTCACGATACACAGTCCTCCTGAACGATCATGGTTCGAGTCGCTTGCAAGCGATTTGAGTTATTAAATTGCATTAGATTGATCTTTCTTGGAAACAAGAACATACATTATATCATTTCCCAATGGTTTGGATTGGAGTTTTTGTCCTAAGGTCTAATAAACTAAAGACAAGTTTTCAATAAAGTGAATATTAATTAGATAGATGATCTAGTTCTCAGTCTTATATATATGAGCAACTTGTGAGGTTTGAACTTGACAGGATGAGTTGCTGTGGGGAGCAGCATGGCTAAGAAAGGCTTCCCAGGATGATTCTTACCTCAGTTACTTGCAAAACAACGGTAAAACGCTCGGTGCAGATGAGAATATCAACGAATTTGGATGGGATAACAAACACGCTGGTCTAAACGTTCTTGTTTCCAAGGTTAATTAATATCCTCTCATTTTTCAAGGATCTGAGCATGTGAGGGCATGTACAATGTGAATATGAGATGTTTTCCATTTGCAGGAAGTACTAGAAAGCAGCATGTATGCGCTCGAATCATACAAGTCATCAGCAGATAGCTTCATGTGTACTTTGATACCAGAGTCTTCCTCTTCTCATATAGAGTTCACTCCTGGTGGCCTAATCTACAGGCCTGGAGGAAGCAATCTACAACATGCCACCGCAATCTCCTTCCTGTTACTCGTGTACGCCAACTATTTGGAAAAATCGTCACAAACTGTGAACTGTGGTGAATTTAGCATTACTCCTGTAAGGATGAGGCAAATAGCTCAGAGGCAAGTCAACTACATTCTTGGAGAAAATCCCAATGGAATGTCATATATGGTCGGATATAGTAGTACCTACCCTCAGAGGATTCATCACCGCGGTTCTTCGATCCCTTCGATCAAAGATCATCCACAATTCATCGGTTGCAAGGAGGGTTCGGTTTATTTTAACTCATCGGATCCTAATCCTAACGTGTTGGTCGGGGCTATTGTGGGAGGACCACAGGAAGATGATACCTACGACGATAATAGAGTCGACTTTAGGAAGTCCGAGCCCACGACTTATATCAATGCTCCATTCGTGGGTGTACTAGCTTATTTTGTGGCAAATCCTAACATAGTTTAGGAGAAATCACCCCAAGATTTTGTTCATAATTCCCACTTTGAACTCCCATCAGGACTAGCGAAGAGTATTTAAGTGAGTCTCTCATCTTGCAAGAAGCCAAGAAGGAAGAGACCAAGTGTAGGGAAAGCGTAGGTAAAAATAACTCATTTCACTCTTGCATTGAAGTTTAGTTATTGCATTAAAGTTTGGGAGGTTATGTCGTTAAGTGATGTTATACATGCATTTGATCATATTAATAGTACCAAATTCACTCTTGGGCGTGCATTTTGATACTTTAAGCTACCTATCTCGATTATGATTATTATTTTTTTTTATAAAGTTAACTCATTAATGGGCTAACCCCTGTATAGGTCAGAGGTCCCTTTGCCCATACAGGTGGTAAATCGAGGGATATGCACGAGTAGGCAGGGGTCCGGTGGAGAGGACCCATATAACGGACAATTATTATTTCATTATTATAACTTATACAAGGACAAAATGAATGCTAATCTTTTAGAAAATATAAAGATTCGTGCTTTTCTTGTAACACAGTTTGCCTATATGATCACAATTTCACTTAAATTCTGAGATAAGTAGTTTCGAAAAGGCAACTCCAAATCTGAAGTTTTGTATTTAATTTTACAAACAAAGATGATTATCATATCCTCGAAGTGAACAATTTTCTTAAAAGAATGGAATGAAATTGATGCACATGGAAGACACAGTTTACTATCACTTGCAAAATTGGCGGATGGTTCGGATTTGAAGCCAATAAAAATATCCTCAGTTTCTTCATAAAATATATTATCCGACGGAGCAAAAAATTAATTTACATTCTCGAGGAGGAAAAAGATATTTTTCAACATAATATTATATTACTATTAGTTAATGAAAATTTTGTTTGGCCTACCAACCTTCCATCCCAATAACTCAACGGGTCCTTCAGTCTAAATCATACAGTAATTACTAACTCGTGTTGTGAACATCAGAAATCCAAATTTGAATGACATAGATATTAAGGCACATAAAAACTTTTAATTAATATATTTTTAAATGTAAAACATAGGTAAATGGATATAAGATCGACCGAAAGTCCAATAAACGTTCTCTAAGAATATTTTCCAGAGATTGATATCTATCATTAAGATTTTAAATGAAACATAAGAAATACATCAGTTGAGATCTTTTATCGAGTTGTTTATCGTAGATGGATGTCAAAATAATTAGAACGAAAAGATGGACATTGTTTAGATATCGTGAGTGTGACTCGCAGCTAGTTACTAAACATCTGAATCAGAGCTAACATATATCTTTAATTCGAGATGATCTGATACGAAGATTTGTTTTAAGTGTAAACCCACTCATGGTCAGATGGATACAATACTTCAAAATCTTAACAAGTCGGATCCCTGGTAAGCTCATGACTTTGTCGGAACCTAAGCCTATTCAACAATAATCATTCGATTAACAAAATTTGACGTATCACCAACCAAGATTTGTGTGCCCATTCATACAAAACAATAACATACTTGTTCAATACCAACCCACATTTATTTCTTCAGCCAATAAGATCTAGCAAATCCCCAAGGGTCATTTATTTGTGGAGCATATTATATACTTAAAATGTTCCACCTAATCATTTAAAATTAGTAGAAGTTTCATATAATCTTCGACTTAGACAAACACCATTTTTTGATCACAAGCATTACCAGCAATGCTGGCTAAAATAACCAGAAAACTTTTAGAAGGCTCCCCGCAGAGATTTCAATCTTCAAATATTTGAATTATTCATCAAAACACAAATATGTCAAAACAATTTACTTAAAAAGAAATACTTTTGAAAAAGTCTAACTTAAAAAGAATCCTTTGAAGCAAAATACTTATTACCAACCCACTCATAATTTAAGTAGTTGAAGCCCTAAACTTGTATTAAAATAACTTGATCTACACTTTGAACAATATTTTTATAGATATCGTAACTTGTAACTCTTTTGTTAGGCTTGTAGCAGGTTACATGAATGCCTGTATTTAGTACCCATTTAATTACAAATTTAAATAAATGAGACAATATTTCTATTTTGTAGTTTAAATTCTATTTAAAGCTTACTTTAATAATATATACGCTACCTATTCAACCCACTAACAAATATATACTTTTTAAAAATCTAACTTTGATCCGGCTTTATTAATTTTTACACCGATGAAGTTACTGTTATGCAAAAGAATGGCAATAACATACACAATATAGAATAACAAGAAATAATCAGATTGAAGAAACGTCAGGAACTGAAAGTAAATCGAGGCCTGTGTTCTAACACAGTTCCCTTAAAACAGATTCACCTCGCACCGGTGCTTCCAAAGACCAAGCTACGCGTGGTGTCTGTTTCCCAGGGTACAACGACGAAACCGAGCAGCTAACCGAAAGCACGAGGCTACGCTACACCGACGAACTGAACCGCACCTGCACTGTATCAGCGTGGGAACGTGGAGAGAATTGAGAGAATGGTGTGAATTGTTGTGTTTGGAATGAAGAATATTGCTCTTATATATAGGGAAATGTGTGACTCTTCAAGTGCCTATATTGAATACACAATCAATATATTGTGTCCCTTCGTGCATGTGAAGAGTCACGGACATGTGAAGAGTCACGACATGTGAAGAGTTTTCATTTATTCCACAGTTACCAGGTTATATTTTTTCTTCTGAGTAGAATAAATATGTTACTCCATCTATCTCATTTACTTAGATTTACTTTTTTGTTTATCTGTCCCAATTATATACTATAGTTTCCATACTTAGCATGAATTTCCTACTCTTTTGACAATCTATCAATATTCATACACATATTTAACTATTTAATTGGTTCATTTAATAAGGATAACAAGATAAATTATTTTATAAAATCTAGATTTCCAAACACTTTTTTAATAAGTCTGAAAATATATATAAGACTAAATTACTGAGACAGATGAAATAATATTTCTGAAAACCAGAACATGATGAACACACAAGTATGGAAATCACCACTTTATGTTTATATAGTATGTCATTTTAATTATGATAAACTTGAATTAACTTAACTTAACAAGGACGCCATTTCAAATTTTACTCTGCTTTATATAATTAATGCATAAATAAGTTAGATTATTATTAACAATAAAAATATAATTGAAATTCATGAAAACAATTTGACCAATGTTATTTCTAAAAGTATCATTATGATTGTAGTTCGTCGATAATTATGACGTCTGGGATTATTTCGAACCAAGTTGTTTTGTATTTGTTGAGAAATGAGGTTATTAATAACCCATGATCGAATATACAAATTAATTATCTTGTTAGTAGTTTTTAAAATATTTCTGATCTTTTTTTCAAAGTCGTTCTTTAATCATATTATTTTGAAAAAAAAAGATTTATATTTTGATCTTTTCAGAGGAAAACAAGACTAAATAAACCCACTAGAATTCGAGCTAAAATTCGACTCGACTGACTCGATCTGAGCCTGACAACTCTAGATTCCTTTTTCCCCATGGACCTCCAACTCTTAATGGAAATGGGCTCAATTTCTTGATGATGACAAGTGCAGAAACGAAGAATAATAATAATAATAATAATAATAATAATAATAATTATTATTATTATTATTATTATTATTATTATTATTATTATTATTATTATTATTATTATTATTATTATTATTATTATTATTATTATTATTATTATTATTATTATTATTATTATTATTATTATTATTATTATTATTATTATTATTATTATTATTATTATTATTATTATTATTATTATTATTATTATTATTATTATTATTATTATTATTATTATTATTATTATTATATTATTATTATTATTATTATTATCATTATCATCATCATCATTATTAGCATCATCATCATTATTATATATATATATATATATCTAAAAATATAATTTCTATATTATTATAGTTAAATACCTTAAGAATTACTGTTTTTGTACTTTAGCATTAATTTTCAAATATCCTTAAAAAAATTTTTAACTCACTTGATTTTCTCATTTCAAACTACTTACAAGTTATAGTATAAAATAAATAAATATATTAATGAATATAGCTTAAAACATGTACATGTATTAAAATTTTAAATTATTTGATTGCATGTAATATAAATATTATACACACAACATTTGTGTTTAATTGACTTAATTAATATAACTTAATAAATTTTTGATACTATGAACATCTATCATGGACACTTGTGTGAACACATGATGATATGACAGTATCAGAAAATGTCACATCACCAAATATTCACACAAATATATACGACAGGTGCTCTTATTATAAGCCATCTAACTTAATATATGTAAATATGTTACATACTATTATACATCTGATCTAACGGTAAAGTGATTTTTGCAGTATAGATCCTATCCTCCGCATTGTACGCCTTCATTTAATACTCTTGAACATACCCGAAACACCCACGTCGTTCACGTGCAAAATGTCAGACTTCTTTTAGAAAGACCAGGGATAAAAAAGTAAATCACCGCTCCACCTCCGTCACATTTCCCAACCGCAAGCTTGCGGCTTCTTCACACTGTCTGCATTCCAGTGTGAGTCGGGAGAGAGAATGTGAAGAGGGTTTTCGTACGGTTTCTTCTTCTCAAGTTCGTCTTCTGTTGGAGCTGCGCAGAACTTTTTGCATGTAGATCGAGGTTGGTTAGCAATTTCTCCCGATTCGGTGGGGTACTCTTGAAAGTGTTGTTACGGCGGAGAATTGCTGTTAACTGTTGTTTTAGGAGCAATTTCTTCCTCCATTATCCGATTTGTACTACTCAGATTAGTCCGATTCTTAAAAATTGTAATTACAGAGGAGAGTTGCTATTAACCATTGATTTAGGAGCAATACCAAACATTGGTCATCAGCATTGTTTTCTGCCAAATTGTGCGTGGAAATGTGAATTTTCTCAGATTGTTACTGTTCCATTTAATGACTTTTGGTTTTCCTTTTGCTTTGAGTTGTGTTATATTATTGTTTTCTTAGAAAAGTAGTATTATATTCACTTTACTGGACGCGTAAAGCATATTCACCTGAAAAAACTGACTATTATTATTTTATATTATGTAATATTACAGTTCACGCTTCTTTGAAGAGGCGACTTTTTCAGATGGACTAATTAAGGGTGATTGACAGAAACGCACCGGAATATTTTGAGTGATTTACGGACCGACCAGCTGCAGATTTTATTTTATTGCGTGATTTTGTCCCATTACTCGGGTATTTCACTGGTTAACGAATTGAATCTAATTCGATTTATTTTGTTACCGTTAATTGGTTTTTAATTCGGTGATACCATTATCAGATCCAGCATTTATTAGTGCATCGTGTGGTTTATGGAAATTTGATATTGTGTCTTCTGATGGAATATTAATGTTTGTGTTTTGCAGGTGCAAAGCTTCCTCTCCGCCATTTTATTTAGATCATGAACTTAGTCTCAGTTCAGAGCCAAAACATTCGTTAAGGTACAATTCATTGTCAGTTTCACTATCCAAATAAAATAACAAATATTCTATGTTTGTACGAAGTGGATGTGCGGTGTGGTGTGCATAATGGGGGTCCACTATTCAAGTTTGGCCGGCCTTTTTGAACAAATCATTACTTCGAGTCGAAGCGTAGTTGGGTCCCCATTAAGCTAAGATATCTAATTTCGAGTTGTTTAATTCTGTCCAAAATGATTTCGAAATTTCTGTTGGAAGAAGATGCGTTTGGCCAGCCATTAAGCAAAATGCTTAATCATAACCAACCCCTAACAACTAACCCTTTTACCAAAATCAATTGTTTGATAATTGCTCTTTAGTTATCTTTAGTTATCTCGGTTGCTCTATCTTCTCTGCAGATATTCATGCATTAGAGTGCTGGAATCCTTTCTTCCTATCACAACTCCAACGACTTGATCTACGACAATGTTAACTGTCTTTGCCTTTTTCGTCTGACAATATGGTCCCTTGAGAAGTTTTGTATTGATTTCTCTTGTTGGCTTTTGGGGCGAGATTTAACTATGGTTACTCATTTTTTGTGAGATTGGAGTTCTAGGATAAAAAAGGGTCGAGGTAAAAATGGGGGCCATTGGTGCAGAAGATTTAATGACTTGGGAGAAGCTTCAAGGCATGGGGAACGGAAGTGATGAGAAGATTCTGGTGTTAGTGAGGTTAAGGCCTTTGAATGAGAAGGAGATTGCACGGAACGAAGTTGTGGATTGGGAATGCATCAACTCGACCACCATTTTGTACCGGAACAGCCTCCAGGAGCGGTCTGGACTTCCTACAGCTTACTCATTTGGTAAGTAGTGCCTTTGTTGTCATATTACATCTGGATTAGATAATCTTTTCCAGTTTTTATCACGAAACGATACGCAATAATATTTCTCAATCTTTCAGTATCAGGTTCTTTGAAAATAAACTGATAGTATTTCATCCAGTTTCTCTCATTTTTATGCAAGTTCTGTTTGTTCTTTCGCACTATCTCTGAAGAGAATGCATCATAATCCTTGGAGGAATATAGGTTCCATTTTACGTCATAACTAGTCATTTGAATGTTGATGCCACAATGTTATGTCAGATTTGTCCTAAGAAGCTGCAGCTTGAGTGAAATATTCTGGACAAATCACAAGCGTTTAAAGTAGCCTGCCGTGTGACCTTTCTATCAAACTTTTTTTGCCTAGTTTAAATCTACAATTCACGACAGACGAAGATTCTAATGCAACCATCTTTCTGCTTCCTGTTTTTATGATGGTAGATAGAGTATTTAGGGGTGACTGCACGACCAGGGAGGTGTACGAGGAAGGAACAAAAGACATTGCTCTTTCGGTGGTTGGTGGTATCAACTGTAAGTCTGATACTAGATGACTTTGTCTGATATTTGTTGATTACAACTGCCTTCGTCCAGATAAATAACTTCTTTTGTCTGGATAAACGTTTCATAAAAGTCGCGTGTTGTATAAAAAGGAGTGGCTGCAACTTTCATAATCTTTTGGACGTTTCCATTTCAGCAACAATTTTTGCATATGGTCAGACAAGCAGTGGGAAGACATATACAATGAATGGTATAACCGAGTATACAGTAGCTGATATTTATGATTATATACATAAGGTATGTTAGTTCTAACTGTTGTGCTCATCTCAGAGAAATGAAAAAACTATTTCTTCATTAGTGCAGTTTCTTCCTTTGCTATTTAAAGGAATCTTTTTTGCGACCTTTTCTTAACAATGGCACTATCTTCTTTTTTTGTCCCTGTGTCCTTCCAGCACGAAGAAAGAGCATTTGTTTTGAAGTTTGCTGCAATGGAGATATATAATGAAGTTGTCAAAGACCTTCTAAGCACCGATAATACTCCATTGAGGATACTTGATGATCCGGAGGTTAGTTTGTACTTTTAATATCGTAAATACTTGCATATATGTCTCTTGAATAATATTCTTCCTTCTCTAGAAAGGAACTGTTATAGAGAAACTCACGGAAGAAACTTTAAGGGATTGGAATCACCTCAAAGAGTTGCTATCCATCTGCGAAGGTCGGACATTTTCCATCTAATTATTTGGTTTATTCTTCAAGTACTACATTACTGACATTATCATGTCATATGTTTACATTTTTGTTTGACGCTTGTATAGCCCAAAGACAGATTGGAGAAACCTCATTAAATGAAACAAGCTCTAGATCCCATCAAATTCTTAGACTGGTCAGTTCACCTTTCTATCCTCCGTAATTTTCCTGGAAAATACTAGAGTATCATAATTTGTTGTCTTTATCTTATTCTCCAGACAATTGAAAGTTCTGCACGTGAGTTTTTAGGGAAAGGCAACTCAACAACCCTTGCTGCTAGTGTGGTAGAGTGATATTGAATTTTCATATGAATTCAACTTCTTCTGATGGTGGTAATGACTGTGCAAGTATCTGAGCAGTTATTTGTTCAGGTGGTTATTTATTCAATCTTTTCCTGCAGAATTTTGTTGACCTGGCAGGCAGTGAACGTGCATCTCAAGCATTATCAGTTGGGCAAAGGCTGAAAGAAGGCTGTCATATAAACCGTAGTTTACTGACTCTAGGGACTGTAATCCGAAAGCTTAGGTTGATGACTCACCCTTATATCTTAATTCCCCAGCTTGATATTTTTTAGCTTCTCTATGATTTCGTATGCCAATATTTACATCTGGTCACTCATTCATGACACTGAACTGGATGTAGTTCCTTTTTTATCCACTGAGAATCTGTGGACCCACCATCCGTGTCAAATATATTTTCATTTCAACTTTTCTGAATTGCATGACTTCATGCAGCAAAGGAAGACATGGACACGTCAATTACAGAGATTCAAAGCTTACACGGATTCTGCAGCCTGCCCTGGGAGGCAATGCAAGAACTGCTATCGTTTGCACCTTGACCCCTGCCAGAAGCCATGTTGAGCAATCAAGAAATACCCTTTTATTTGCAACATGTGCAAAGGAAGTATCGACTAACGCACAGGTCAATGTTGTGATGTCTGATAAGGCTTTGGTGAAACAACTTCAGAAAGAAGTAGCTAGGCTGGAGAGCGAGCTAAGAAGTCCAGGATCATCATGTGATCATGCAGCATTGTTGAGAAAGAAAGATGTGCAGATTGAAAAGGTTATGATTACTTTACATGATTTGTCACACTTCAGTTGTCTTTTCTTTTAACATATTTTTTGAAATAATTTATGTAACTAGAAAGAATTTCTGTCAAATGGAGTTCTGCAAATGCAACTATCTGGAGAGATATGAACGTTGCTAGAATTTCTGTCAAATGGAGTTCTGCAAATGCAACTATCTGGAGAGATATGAACGTTGCTCAGATTATCTAATGTGCTCTAAAATGATTTCACCAGTCATTCAGGGTGCAAAAACTCTCCGAGATTTACAGTTCCATAAACACTATATGTTTTAGAACCTGTGAGAAGAGTTCATGGCACAAATTGTCTCATTAACGTTCAGAGAGAGGCTACTGTCAACTTTAAAATTTTAACAGCCATTAATCTAATCTTTTTTTTCCAAATTCCTATTGCTTATTTTTTGAACGTTTGAAGGTTTAATATGGATCACCTCTGTCAATATTTGCAGTTGGAGAAAGAGATCAGAGAGCTAAAGAAGGAACGAGATCTTGAGATTAGAGAGCTAAAGAAGGAACGAGATCTTAACCATTTTCGGATTGAGGAATTACTACGAGTTGTTCAAAGCAATGAGGCTTCACAAAAGCTCATCGGGAATCAAACCGTCAATAGGGAGTTTGAACGTAATGGGACAGCAGTTCTACTACTTTCAGAAAGCAGCGAGGATCATTCTTCATCTGATGTTGTATCTGACTCAAGTAAAGGAGTAGATGAATCTATGACAGGGATTGGAGAATATTCTGATGACATATGTAAGGAAGTTGGGTGTATCGAGTTGGCTGAATCTGAATCTGAACAAGATGAAATGTACGAGTCACTGAACCAGTCAAATGCTGAAAATAGAGAAAGATCACCGAATATGTGGCAACCTAGGTACGAGAGCATCATCCCACAGGAAACTGCAGGAGCAGTATCCACCAGAATAAGTGACACAGAAAGTGGCCATTCTTTTGGTTTACTTGAGCAAAAATTTCAAGATTTGCAGAAGACCGTTGATTCCCTGGTCCTGCCTTACCCCGACTCATCTTCTCCTGGGCCCACATCAGTGACTGATTCTGAAAGATTAAAATTGAGAGCAAGCCGAAGTAGTAGAGCTAACTTAATGACTGGTTCAACAGACTTCGAGATGCCTGAACAAAGTGAAAGCACACCACCAACAGTGTTGGAGCAAACCTGCAATGGAAGTGTCTTCCCAAGAAAGCACTGGAAATTTCCTCCTGTTATTTATGGTGCAAGTAACGAGTGTTTTTCCAGAAATGATTCTCTATCCTCAGACTCTGGTAGTTTCATAGATGAAACAAACAATAAGAACACCCAAGGGGATGAGGACATTCCCACTCTAGGTTCATTTGTTGCTGGACTCAAGGAGATGGCGAAACTTCAGTATGAAAATGAATCCATGAATCAGGTGAGACTGGACCTACTCTCCAATCTAATCCTCATATCGCTAGAAATTACCTATAATCAATGTGAGGTCTTCATCTTAGCATGTCGTTAGTAACATGTGCACGGAGAGCTGTTGCGATGATTTTTATCTGATGTTCTTAGGTTGAAGAGGTTGGAAAAAGAGCTGAAACGAATGCCAGGAATGCTGCCTTCGACCCAGTTCAAGATTGGCCCTTGAAATTTGAGAAGCTGCAGAAATTGATTATTGAACTATGGCAAGCTTGCAATGTGTCATTAGTTCATAGGACATACTTCATCCTCCTTATTAAAGACGACTTCACAGATTCCATTTACATGGAGGTAGAGCATAGGAGATTATCCTTCCTCAGGCAGACTTTTTCTCAGGGTAATTCAGCGGTGCATGATGGTCGAACTCTGACATTAGCATCGAGGTATGATCAATAAAATTCTCATTCACACTAAACTTGACAGATAAGTTCTGCTATGCATTT
Organism: Dorcoceras hygrometricum; assembly: GCA_001598015.1. NCBI lineage: Eukaryota > Viridiplantae > Streptophyta > Magnoliopsida > Lamiales > Gesneriaceae > Dorcoceras > Dorcoceras hygrometricum. The sequence continues at coordinate 84,553 of KQ991027.1, read as the reverse complement.
CATATACATGATTATGCATGGTTGAATTTAATTCATACTCCTAGTATTAAAATACTTTGGAAACATGAACGTTACATGGAGTTGAGAGGACTAAAGTGTGGGAATTAAGTCAGGGTATGTACATAAGATGTTAAAGTTGCGAGACTGATTTTAAGTTTGGTCAAAAAGTTTAAAGGCAGAAATTTCTTCAACACATGCTGTTGAGTTCCTCTTGGATTCACTCTTCAAATTCTTTATTTGGACCCTTAATGTTTCAACTTCAATTTTCTACTTTTCTCGGGATGCAGCAAGAAAGCTCTTAGACGTGAAAGAGAGATGCTGAGCTGGCTTATGCATAAACGGTATACAGAAGACGAAAGGAGGAGGATGTACGATGAGTGGGGCATCAGTTTGAATTCAAAAAAAAGGAGGTTGCAGCTCGTTCGCCTCTTATGGAGTGACACTGTAAATATGGACCATGTCACCAAGAGTGCTGCCATCGTTGCAAAGCTGATTGGCTTCTCGCAGCATGGGAAAGCCCACAAGGAGATGTTTGGACTTAGCTTCACGCCTCCACGTATGAGCAGAAGATCGTTTAGCTGGAAAAATAGTATGGCGTCTCTTATATAATGGAATGTAGCAATAGCTTTACAGTATCAGATGTTACAGCTGACAATGCATATAGATTACCAAATTCAACTATTGTCATGACTGATTTTCCGACTTTCTGGTAGGTTGTGATGAGCTTTCTCAATGAGTTTTCTTCAGTCTACTCAGGGCTTAGAACCTGTTGTTCATGTACTTCAAAGTGTTCCACCGTTTGTGTTTGGCTGTGATGTATTTCAAATATAATTTGGATAGTAATCTATTTGCGTTTTTTTTTTTTTGATGTCATGTCCGAAGTTTGATAAAAATGATGTATACTATCTAAATTAATGAAAGGGACTCTGTGACAACATGCACTAAAATAAAAATTTAAAATTAATATCCTAACAAATATGAATGCATTATTAATGGATAAGGGTAAGAAAAATGATTTATTAACAAATTGAATATTTCGTAAAGTATAAAGGGAGAGAGACGTGGTATTTTCTAGGAAGGGAATATTATTAATGTTATCCTTGCACTAACTATACTTATATAATATAATTTTGATTTAGTTAAAAAAAAGCTCAAATGTGACGCTTTTTCATATCCATACTTAAAAAGTTTAATATATTAAAAATATTTGATCATTTATACGTAAGATATAAATAAAGAATTTTTCTAATCTTAAAATTTGATGTTATTCAAAATTTTCTAAGTTTCGGTACGAGTTTGTACAAATTTAGATCAACTAGAAATTTAAGCATACGAAAAATATGTTTAAATTAAAAAATTCTCAATTCTCAAACCCTTATAAACACAAAAATCTCAATTATGTTCACGGGGTACGGACGAGTTAGTAAGATTTGGGATGATGTGAGATTACCTTCTTCGGCTTCACGGGTTCGATTCTCGTGTGAAGTATTCCTCACTAAAATATTATGGGTGTACGCTCTGAGAGTTAATTCGTTATATAAGTACTCTCCCTTGAGCCTCTGCCTACTCGTGCATATCATTTGATTTAAAACATATATGAACCAAGAGTCCTCTAACCGGGTAGCCCATCAATAGGCTAACCTTAAACGAAAAAAATAATCTCAATTATACAAATGAATATAGGGGAGAATAATCCCAGCATTATCTAGCTCATTCATTATTTGATTAATGATTCCTGACCTTTTGCGTCATTCCTTTTATCGGTTTTACTTGGATGAAAGTGAATGAAGCACGACCATTTTGGAAGACGAATCATTATCTAAATACTTTATGAAATTTTACATTTTTTATTTTAAAATATATAATAGATACTAATATTCACATTGAAATTATAGCTCGCTGAGGTAGCTACTATGACTCCATTAATACTAATATTCACACTGAAATTATAGCTCGTTGAGGTAACTACTAATTTCCTTTACAAGAAAAAAAATATGATATAACCGAATTTTCCTCGGTCAGAGCTGCAATTAGGATTGGGGTTGGTCCTCAAGCACCGAACTGTTTGAATTGCATGAGACACGACAAGGTACATGTAAATAGGGAAATCGGGAGAACTGTCGTCGGTTGATGAGCAGTTTTCTTTTGGTTACCTACAAGCGTCGGAAGTTCTTCTTACAAAATCCATCGATACTTAAGTTAGGTCGGATGCTGGGAAATGAACGTAAAGTAAAGCATAACCGAGTATTTACAATGGGGCTAAGCGGTAACTATGGACGTTTCACCCGAATCGTGTGATATGCTGGGGCGAATCTCAAGGTATGTGAGTTGATCACTTTTTCAGACGATATTCACGCGCTTATCTTTGGAGATTTTGACTTATTTAATGCATACGCGGGGTGAGCATCAGATTGTGCGAGATTGCTGACCTTTTCTCGGGCCTCTTCCCATCTCCTGATGTGTTGTAGTCCTAGTCCTCCATCCTCCGGTCGGAAGTGGAAGGCTCGGGTTTCAGCAAACTCCGGAACAAGAATGCAAGGTTAAGGGAACATTGCCAGGGAGGAGAAGCTGCGTTCTGTGTAAGGAACATAAAGTTGGGAGTGCCGGGCTACGGGCCCGAAATGTGCGCACGATTTGATATTTGATTATTTCCCAATTTTTACAGAAAATGATTTTTCAAGCAGCCAAATTTGCAATTTTGCCATCGTAGTCCATCACATGTTAAATTGCAGTCTTGACCCTATTATATGTTTAAACTTTTTGACCATTTTAATTTAAAATATGTTTAAACGTTTTGATGGAGAGAAGATCGAAACTTCTGCTCATCGGATGTTATGATTTTAAGTAAAAAAATTTGTCTGTTTGACATATAAATTGGGTATATATTTTACAATGAAATTTGATTATTTGGTATAAAAATTGAGTATCAATGTATATAATAACCACCTCAAAACTGAAAATATCCACAAAAATGCTGTGATTATTTCCAGAATTGTTGATCAAACGAACACTAAAACTTAGATCGACAACCGAGGAAACACTCAAAATAACCAAATTGAATATTTCATAAATGATTGAGAAGTATTCAATTGCTCATGCAGCAATGAAAGACAGGTTAAGCAACAAAAATACAAATATAAAATCAATTATAAATAAAATACTCCAAAATTATGTTTTATATAAAACTTTATTCATAGAATATAAAAAGTAAATATACATACACACTTCATGGAACATGAATAACTAATTAGCTGTTAACATGAATCGAACTAAATAATATGGATATCGTCGAAGATAAATCCATTAACAATCTTTGGAAAAAGATCCACTAAAATTACAATTATTTTCTGAATTCCGAGCCTAACTGCAAATTAAAACCAAGAGATTCCAATAAGTTTACCAGTGAAAAGCCTCATTCAAACGTTCAAAAGTGCTAAGACTTGAGACAAGTTAGATTTTACACATCAAACAGGAAGAGAAACTGGTCGATTATGATCCTCGCCCTTGTAAAGTTGAGAGTTGCTTTTTGAGATTTAACACTTCCGTGCCATATAAACCTAACTGTTTCTTCAGCTTCTCTGAAGCTTCTCTGAACCTCTTGTCCATGTGCTCCATCTCTTCCAGGCCATGCTCATATTTGATACGATAAGAGTCGAGTTTTGCTTGTGTTGTGCGGAGCCTCATTCTTGATTTTGCCTTCTCCTTGTTGTTAGCAATCTGATCCTGTTACGAGTCAACAAGTGACAACACTATATTTAAACGGTGGACAAATATTCTAAAACACAATAAACAAAACTTTTTCACCGAGCATAAAAATGTACAACATATCAATACATGACACCAGATTTAAAAAATTAAGGTAAAATGCCTATGGCTGCACAGTGGCCAGTACACAGAGCCTTTGATTGCTTTCGGTCCTTGCAGAACAACCCTTGAGGTGCTATCCACTTGATTTCAAATCTGACTTCTCTTTTTAAATTTTGCTATGCACAAACTAGATGAAATTCAAACAGGAGAATAGACTCCAAGTAAACCATAATGTTGGGTTAAATAGTGTATCATGGACGCTGTTTTATAACCAAGAAATGTGAGTGCTGATGACTGCCAAATACACATAAACCACCATGTTTGAACTGCAGCAACAGAAAAAAATAGGATGGCGGGTCAATTGTACAATTAAGATTCTTACTTTATGAATTTGGCCTTCCAAACTGGCAAGTTTGTTGTTCTGCTCTGTTAATTCATGCTTTAGCTTCAAGATCATGCCTTCCTGTGGCGTAGGAAAAAAAAGTCATCCATTCTTCCATACTTCCTTGAATGTTATACTTTACGTGCCCGAAGATTTACATCAAAACACGCAAAGATTATTGTTAATGATTTAATTTCCAATACAAACATTATAGGAAAGTGGTAAATATTCAGTCATGAGTCAGGCCCGCAAAAGCCTTTCAACTCAACATCTCATACTGTATGGCACTACGAAAGTATGAGCAAAGAACATAAAATCTTACCTCCACGTATCTTTTGCTTTCGTCATCAGAAACACTTGGTTCAGTGGCTGCGAGATCAACTACTGATGATATGGCCATACTAAAATTGAGTATCAAGGCACAAAAATAGTAAATAAATGTTCAAAACCAACCATAACATAAACCAAAAACCAAAATGGAGGAGAAACCTGCACTTCACTGAACTCGCTTCTTCTTCTAACCTTCTCAACTTTTCTTCAATATCCTTAGAATATTTTGTACAAATTCCCAATTCATTTCTCACCTGAGAGCGATTGATTACGTTTATCAATGCTATTTCTAAACTTGAAAAAAGGGGAGAACACCTTAACGGGCATTCCCAAGGTAAAAAAGAATCAATAGTTATAGCAGGTCAAAGACAATCCTCAGCTAACACATGGTATTCAAATTTTAAAGATTACCTGCAGCAATTCTTCAGATAGCATGGATATTTCAGCGGTGTATAAAATTTTCTTTTCTTCAAGGACTTCTACTGATGCTTTCTCCTTGGACATCCATATTTCCTTTTCCTCCTCCATTGTTAAAAGGGCTTCACTGAGTTGCTAAAAAAATAAAAAATTAAAATGAATGAATCAATGGATATGATAGAGAAAGTTGAACGTGTATATCTTTTACTTATACCATTGATAATTCATATTTTTCTTCTAATGTGGACTTAAGAGAGCTTTCCAATTGCTGCCCGTGGACCCTAGATTCTTCCAAACTTGTTTTCTGAAATATTTTAACAGTAAATTGGATTGGTGTGTAACAAGCTAGCTAATGACGCAAAAATTAGGTAACTCATAATAATTAGTAATAGTAATAAAGGGTTTCTCGAAACAGAAGAATTCAAAGAACTAAAAGTTTACGAGAGCTGAAAATTCTTCCTTAAGCAAACACAATTCTGAGCGTGTCAAGTCTAACTCATCAGACAGTTCCTGCAACTCAAGAGCCAAACTTTTAGATCTAGAAGTGATAACGTCATTTTCCTCATGTGCAGTTGCTAGTTGATCTTTGAGTGACTCTATGGTCGCATCCATCTCAAATGCAAGCACTTCCAGTTTATTGTGTTCCTCCTAATCACAATGATAGAAATACAATATAATTATTTTGAGATGAATGAAAAGCATGCTGCACCAATAACAAGTTGACTGTTAGAGAAGTAAAAGATGTGAATCCTCTACCATTCCCTCAAAAAGGCGCAGAAAAATGATTAAAGGGGACAATAAACAGAAATGACATGATCGCTGCATATAATAATGTCATCATTGAATATATTATTCATACTTTATTTGACCCCATTTTCCAAAGCTAGTAAAAACAACTTTTATCCAAACCTTCTTAACCAAAACTTCAAATCTTCCGCCCAGAAAAGTTTTCACCAGAAACAAGAGAGAACCTTCGTGTGTTTGAGGCCCAATAAAGTGGAAATTGGATTCGACTAATAAAGAGAGGCAGAGTGTTTCTTTCAAAAAATCTTAAGCTAATAATTCTCACTCTGCAACTTCCAGTTCTTCTCACTGGTTTGACTCTTTTGGGGAGGTGGGGGGGGGGGGGGGTGGGTTTCTTATCCACGGTCAAGTGAAAAGGTCAGTAATTTTGTTGGAGGAGTAGTTTATCATGATATGCAAAAAATAGATACCAACCAGAATTTCCAGTTCTACTGAAGCAGAACCTTCATCTCGTTTCTGATCGAACACATTTGAATTCCTTTCTGTAGTTGTCTCATGCCTTATGCCAAATATAGAATCACGTTTATTCATATCACGTTCAAAAAGAGCCTTCTGTCCATGCTGTCTCTTAACCACTCTCTCTGCACATGCCTTCTCACCCTAGATACAGGAAAATGATAAAAGTATAGGATAAATAATATTAAAGAAATACATGATACAAGAGAATGGTACAAGACCTCGAGTTTTGTTTTTTCTTGTACGGCATTCTTTAGCTTGAATTCCACCTCTTTTAACTTCAATTTTGTTTTTTCCAAATCCTTTCGGATATTTTCCTTTTCCTTGGCCAAAGAGCAAGATGACAAGGAGGATATTTCCTTCTGCAGATTTTGAATTTGAACAAGGAACTCAGACTTTTCCATTTCATGATTCTCAACGAGTTCCTGGAAAATACCCGATTGTGTCAAAATTGCAATTACCTAAACAGATGCCAAAAAGAACATAATAATAGTAGCATACCATTAATGTATTTGCAGAATTTTGAGCTTGTAAACTTAATTCTTGTATCTTACTCTGAAGTTCTGAACCTTGACAGCAGAGCACATGCTAAATTGCAAAAGAGATATCGCGAAACTTGAATACAGAGTAAAAGCTAAAACGACCCTACTATTACTTGTAAAAACACTACCTTTTCATTCTCAAGATCAATAATTTTATCACTCAAGCAAGAATGTACTTTCTCATGGCAAATAATTATAGATTTCATTTGAAGTATGATCTGAGAAGTTGATGGCTTAAGATCCTGCAGCAACGAACACATATTGTGGATTAAAGTGATTGTCATAAGCTATTCTACTAAGATATTGGCAAATTATTTTTGTTCGTGGATATAAAAAAAAAGTATGGTCTAGAATGATAGAACAGATGTTGGAAGCAGCTCACTCACGAGAATGAAGTTTGACAACACAGAAAAACAATGACGAAGTTCATCAAAAACTAAAGAGATGGACCAAACAAAGAGCTCTGAATATTGTAATTCCATTTCCAGAATTGTCTCGTGGGCCTCAGTTAGTAGATTGATCAGCCAACCAGATTCTTCCTGACAAAAGTGAATAACCAGTTAGTTTGCATCTTTAATTTTATCAGAATTGATATCTTTAAAGAACAACAAATGAAGGAAAAGCTGATGATTGCAAGAGCTGCAACTAGCCAGGTACCCTGCCAGTATGAGATGAACCCAGAGTCTGACAAACTAGACTGTCTTCTTCTCGTGCAAGCAAAAGCTCCTCATAAAGCTGTACCAAAACATGATTTAGAAATTTAACAGAGAAGAGATAAGAAAGAACAAAGAAATTTGAGGGAAACTCACACTTCATCAAGAAAATTCTTATCTATCAAAATTCATGGCAGCTAAAATGCAAGAAGATTAGAATTCTTCAAGCAGTAGCCTCACAGAATATAATTTTCCAATAATTTAATATCAGGTATCCTAAAATTTATAAATATTTGATTTATTTTCTCAGTTTCTTTACTATAAATTCCTTGTGAGTGAAGATGAGCAACTATTTGGTTAAAAGTTTCTGAAGGAGAGAGAGCTAGAGGAATAAATGGATTAAACAAAATTCAAGTCCTTTCTTACTAAGCAAATTCTCCTTTCATAGCAAACTGTAGGTAAGACGAGTCCAAGCACAACACCTTTTTATAATCCTTCTGCACAGATATAGTCTGCTCTGTAGCTAATTCAGCTGTGCAATCTAAATTTTGCTGACTTGAGGAACTCTCCATCTCTAATATTGCAATCTGTGCATCATATTTAGAAAATGACAAGAATGAAAGATCCAAAACGATATTCTGACGGGAATCAGTAGCGACTTCAAGCTTGTCATGGCAAAATACCAATATTGATATGGAAATTTTCTATAAATTTCTAAAAAATCAACAGACATAAGTGTCATTCAAAACTTTATAATTGCAGAGAGACCACTTAATAAGTGATTCAGAGAATGAGAGTGATTATGTGTATGATAACTAGGCACAGAAGTCCCAACCTGGCTTAAGACATCTAAATAGACCAAAAACAGTTTTTTTCTTTTCTCAAGGCAAGAATCTTCTCCCAGAATTACATAAACAGTGGCCAATTTTGGCTAGCAAATAGCATGCAGAATTGCCACAAACAATTTGCATATGAAAATATTAAAGTTCAAAACTTGGTTAATAAAAATATGTCAGCTAAATTAGATCTAAATATGTTTGTTCCATCTCTTCCTTTCTCCACGCTTTGTAAAACAGAATCAATTATTTAAATTTATGTATAAAATAGAATAAAGGGGAAACAACTTTTGAAGATTGACACACTCACACAAGTTATTTGTAATTTGTATGTAAAACTCGTCATATCAAACTAAAATGGCTTAGAACTGTTTTTAACATGATTCCTCTTCAATTTCTTTCATAAATTTAGAAATTACCATGCATCCAACATTGAATTGTAAATCCAGGAGCCTCTTAAACGTTTCTTCCTAATGTCCAGAGAGATCCAGGTGTAACTCCTAAATTAATGTCCCCTTTCTGTTCCATAGCCTCCAACATAAAAAACTACTGAGTAGTCTTAGGATTTGCATCGTGACTCTCGAGCTGAGAAACCTCAGGTAGATTCACACGATGGGTTTAATCCGGTTTTGCATAAATAGAAAATATTTGCCAGAAGAAAACAAACAATCTAGCAACAGAAAGATAAAGAAGATGCTGCATAATAAATCTAAAAAAGGGAGAACAAGACCTTCTCTTGGAGTTGCTTGATCACGAGACTAGCATCCGTGTCCCTCGTATTTCTATTTCCATCTGGAAGAGATATTGCTTTGACTTGTAGTGCATTACTACTTATGTCTTTCGCATCCAAATGAAGATGAGCCTCAGCAAGCTTCCTCGTTAAATAATCAATACGTGCATCACTAATTGTTTTCTGCAAAGAAAAAAACTTTAAAAACAGAGATACAAATGCAACCATCATAAATAAAACAAAAGTAAGGTCGTACATGAGTTTCAAATTTCAGAAGTAAATTTTCATATTCTGCTCTCATTTCTGCCAAATCATGGTTCTCCTGCAGGAGAATCAAGTTTCAATAGGATTTAAAAAAGACAAAGAAACAGGGGATAAACATATGCAATTAACCATTTGTAAAACTCTATTTCCAGGTGGAGCCTTTCGCCTACTGGTGACATGTCGCAAGGCATGTGGATCTGGTAGACAGTTTTCCAGTTCATCTTCTCCACAATTTTTTATTTGCTTGCAAACAACGGCAGTACTTGTTTCAGTCACTAACTCTTGAAAAGGAAGAAGTGACCCTGCTGTTCGATTTGCTACGGAAGATCTCACAACAGAAGATTTCTCTTTAATGGCAGTGCATAACTAAACAACAGGGAAGAATGTTACAAACACACCATGAAATTGTTGTTGTAAAATTAAGGAACAAAAGTCCGGCACATACAGGACCGCACTCACAACATAGAAACCTATCTGATTAGAAAAACATGATAGTGTTTGAGTATTAAGACATCCAGCTGCTTAGATGGCTGTTGTTGCTAATTTTTTCACATCGGCAGGTATGCTAAGAACATTAAAATTGTTACTTCAATACTAAAATAAGCAAATCTGTTACCTCCTGTGACTTCTCCCTGGCGAGATTTCCTGGACACCATGTATCACGCCTTTTTACCTACATTAATTATACACAAAATTTATAGACTGAGAAGAATAATAAAATAAAATCAAAGTATAGGGTAAAATAAAGTAGGAGTGGAAAAACAAATTGCTGAAGCATACTGATGGTCCACTAGATCCATCACTTGACCATGGGATAGAAACAGCAGAAAGGTATTCCATCACAATGTGATTTTTATTTTAACTTCTTTATGCAAGAGTGGGAAGGGTGGTTGGTGATTCTATATGGTCCAGCACCATGTTTTTCATTCGATTTTCTTACTTCCATTAATCATTTACATAAGCTGGAACATCATATTATGATTTATTTGAAGCTACTTATGACTATACAGCATCACTTAAACTCATCAAACAATCAGACAATACAGACCTTATAAACATCACAATTTTCATCCCTATTTGCGCACAATACCATCGAACTCAAGTTCTCAATTTTTTTGGCTTGCTCTTGCAGTCTCTTCTCTCGTTCAGCATGAGCTTTCCTTTCCTCCTCCAGCTCTAAGGCCATTCTCTCTCTTTCCAACTCACTCTGTCAATGAGTAGCGGATTTCTAATACAACATAATAGTAACTTTAATTTACAATAACAAACAAATGAAGCATTCAGCACGAACCGTTAGCAATGTATTCCTCAGATTTAAAATTTCTTCTTCTAGATGTTCTGAATGTAAACCCTGGAAACCAAAAATAAAATGTACAAAATATCATGCTACCTTAACGCACTAATACTCTTACGTTAATCCTATATCAAGTATTTTGCTAACAAATCTATTCTAACCTGCAATTTGGCTCGAAGTTCTTCAATCTCCTTTTTTTGACGCTTAAGCAAAGCAGCATCAGTCAATATCTACAATAAAAACTAGATAAGGTCAAATGAGAAGAAAAACAAGCAGGCAAAAAAATTTAAATAACACCAACTAAAAGACAGTTGGGCTTCCAACAACCAACTTCTTCAGTACAAGCATACATTCATTAAACATATAGCAACATTGCGGGACGTCAAAAATAAGGACCTTCTGATTTCTGAAACTAATACAATCATAAGTGCACTTATAGCCACATGCAGAATGATAGATAAAATAGTACCTGAGTTCATGAAATGCAAGTGCAGGTGACGCAGTTGTGGGAAATAAAAGCACCAGACTACGGATATAACAATTCAAAAAGGAATGCTATAGAGCCATTTAAACAAATTGCTTAAGTATATAAAAACAACAAATATTACAATTACTGCAGACTTCAATATTGTCATCCAGTAATGGAATGTGAAGTACTACCCCATTACCCTATCAATATTCTTTTTGAGGTGTAAATATGATTTTATCCTGAACCAGAAAGGCGACATAGCTCCAAAGCATGGAATGTGAAGTACTACCCCATTGAAACAATATTTGATGTTAACATTACCTCATTTACGTGAGCACAATTTGTTACACACAATGCTCTGCTTGCAAATTGAAGACTGCTTTTTGTCTCATCGGCATGTATCTGCATCAAATGAGTTCACATGATCTTAAAAGGGGACTACTTTCTATCAGCCAGTAACAAGAAAGAAAAAGTGAACCTGTACACTTCAAAAAATTACAAAGAGCAGCAACCAAGCAAACATTAGCCATAGTAAAAAAGAGATTAATCTCAGAAAGAAGATACAGAACATAGTCCCTTAAGCAACGTGAATCGAAAACTAATGGTAGATGCAAGATTGTTTAAATCATAAATTGACACTGTTATATGCGTCAGAGAACAATGAATAGTCGAATTCTTTTTCCCCATCCGTCTTGGAAATTTTAGCATTTTACTCGATCATTTCAGAAACACCTGATCATTTAGTCCATTAGTATCATATATCCCTTCAACGAAAACAATAAGGAAAAGAGCAAGAAGAAAACACACAAACAACAACCAATTTAACCAAAGGTACTAGTCACATGGATATTGTAGAAGCAAAGATTAAATCCACAATCATTTATCTTGCTAAAAAAATTTGTGCTATACTTTATTGCTCAAAGCACATCATTTTTGCCATGTAATTTTAGTCCTGAAACAATGTTTAGGTAACCCTACTAACTTCACAGATAGAACAGGAAAAAAAATAAACTTGACTAACTTCTAGTAAAAATGCTTCCAATTCATAAGTGACTACAATGCCTAGGATGCTAACATCCTTTTACACGAATATACAGATCATGAAATCAGTATTAGCAATACCATATATTTTTCCAGAATGCAACTAAAAAAGACTAGGTTCATTGAGTTCCAAAAATTTCACCTGTGCAAGTGTAATGTTGCATATCATAGCTGTGTTTGCATTCCCACCTAATGAAGGTTGCAGAATACGTGTGAGTTTGCTGTCTCGGTAAGGGACGTGGCCACTGCAACATTGGGTGATGTATCACAAACATAAAACTGTCAGACATGTTTTCAAATTCAGCAACTCTTACCCTTGGCTCTCAGCACCTTCACTCAATTTTTTTATGACAGTACCCAAGGTCATCAGGCTTTTGTTGATGTGAGAACCCTCCTTCAAGCGGACACCTTCAGCTCCAGTCTTTGCAGCACGCTCTGAACCAGCAAGGTCCACTAAATTCTGTCGAGCATAACAATTGCAAGCTTAGGGAACAAAAAAATTATATATTAGAAGCATGTAAAGGGAAATAAAGAAATACGACTATCTAATCAACTGATTCAATAGTCTATAGCTACTAAAGCCCAACAAATCATATGCCTAAACTAAAAGCTTAAGCATTGCCCTTGAAACAAGCCTCGGCTCATCCCCGTAATCAAATGTATGACTTAACCATAAGCCCCAACCACCACACGCTGGCCGTTAAATTCTAGTTCAAAACATCTTATAAATGTGCAGATAGTAAATCCAAGATGGCATGCATGATAATGTTAATTCATCTATACTACGACGAGTACTTTTTATATATTGTGGAAAAACTAATTTGAGAGTAAATTTTCTTCACTATGCAGACTGTCATTATTCCTCAGAACACCTCTTTTCATAAGGTGTGTGCTTTGGTTTTCACCTTGCACCTAAACAATATGAAACCCGAGGGCATTAGGGTGTCTTGTGCCTTTAATAACCATGCAGTAAAATTAAACCAAAAACTTTCAATCCAGACATTATCCAAAAAAACAAGTATTGTTCCTACAGAAAAACAACTGCTGAAAATTATGACACGTAGAATTTCTCTAGTCATCAACTAATCATGGCATAATTACAAGAATTTACCCTTATTTACAATTATTAATACCCTACTCTCCATCTTGAAAAGTAAATTACATTGAGAGATATCTAGTAAACAAACTCTCCAAACATTGAAGTCTTCTAGAAACAGTGCCATGATATAGAAGAAGGTGGTAAGAGCTTTCAAGGAATCCATCGTGCATGTCAAAGACATTAAAAGAGAATGCTTTTTGAAGCCAATGATTCGAATAAAATTGTACCAGTACCCCTACATCTAGGAACAATCAAATGCACACATTCATATCAGAAGGAAATTCAGTTTTCACTATGAAAGATTTTGGAATAAAAAGCAGAAAAATCATTGACTTCATACTAACCAGTAGTTCGATGTAAGAGTACAAGTTTTAAAAATATAGATGACAAAAAAAGAGAGAATTTTGACCACATACCAAGTTAGAGACCCGAACTGCATCACAAGATATATCTGCTCCGGCATCATCACTTATCTCCCTGCTCTCTATGATCTATGTTTTCACAAACATTTGATTAGACAAACTGATAGATCCAGAAATATGATGAGGAAAAAAAGACCATGCATACCATGCGAAATATTGTGTGAGACCTGCTACTGTATACATTCATATTAGTCTCTCCAATATGACGATGAGCTATAAATTCATAAACCAAAAGAGGTAATTTGTTAGCACGTGGAACTTTTTATGAATTACTAAAACACAGTAGGTTGGATTGCTTCTAACTTTTTATTTTCTTTTCAGATATGCAATAGAGGAGGGTGTAACTTTCGTATTGTATACAAGCAAAATAATGCTTGCCTTTTGATAAACTCTTCAAAATTGAAACTATATAAAGTTACACAACAGTGAAAAAGTTTAGATGAACAACAAAAATTAGAGGAAAACTTACATTCTCCAAACTCCATAAGTTCGAGGACATGATCGGCTGATGCTACAATTTCTTCTCTTAGCCCAGCAACAAAGATCCCTCGCTTCATTTCTCACAAGAAATTGGAAATGTTTATTACATAATGAATTTGATACTACGAATGGTCCTGTAGGTAAAATCCCTGAAAAATTTGTACCTCTATACTTTCATGAATTTGCAATTTCCGATGCTCGGGAGCGAGCAAATCATTTATCTCCTCATTGTAAATCTCCATGTATGACATGCGTAAAAGAAACTCACGATCCATATCCTTGAAAAAGAAATAATTAGACTACAACACATCCAACTATAAGGACCAGAACCAATCAAACTACAAATCAGCCGTTATAGCAATTTGATAATGTATACTGTTTACTCAATCTGAGGTCATCTAAAAGTAATGAGTAGCATTTATGAGAATTGACCAATACATATTTTTTATGACTCTTTCAATTAACGTTTTACGTGTCACTACTTTGGTACGCTTTCAACTTAAATAACACATCAAAGAATCATCGGCAATCACCTAATCAAATAAATCTAACTGAATCACACCATCCAACAATCTTTTATGCTTTGTGTATTTTTCCAATGTTGCTAGCTGATAATTAGCTTTGATCTTAGCATTAAATAGATTCAAAATATCAAAGAGTTAGCAGTTAGCATAAACAAGTACCTGCTGTATAATGTGAAAAAGATCGCGTACAGACAGGGGTATAACTCCAGGTTCAGAATCTGATCCTCGCATTGTATGAGTTTTCCCACTACTTGTTTGTCCATATGCAAAAACCGTTCCTTAAGGACAAGAAAGGTCTAAAATTCATGAGATTCAATTTCCAAATAACCATATGTCAGTTAGCACATTGAAGCAGAATCATATGTGCATTAAAATAATGAAAGTTTTTTATTATTTCAATTTTATACTAAAACACATCAATTTCCAATAAGCCAGACACTGAATTACGAAAAGTACCATTAAAACCCTTAACAGCAGCCGCTACTATATCCCCTGTGTGCCTTGTACACATCTTCAGTCTTACTCTCCTCCCCAAATATTTGATCTACAATAATGACAGCGAAGAAATTGAAAAAACAAGCAAATATATGCCAATGAATAAAACTCGATTGCATGTTGATAGGCAGAATTCATTTTTCCAACTTTTTTGTGAAATTAACTTTTTCCAGGAGCTAGAACTCTCCACAAGATAACCCGGAAAATCAGTTTGCATGCCAGCACACACTCATGTATGAAACTAGGAAATACATCCAAAATTACATCTATCATATAAATGCATGCTGATTGAATATTGGCAATGGAGACATAAATAACCACCTAACACCAACTTAACAAGGTAAAGACCTTGAACCTCTGGTACATTTCTTATAACTACGTTTTACCAAACACTAGAGCCAACATAGAACGTTTAGGAAAAGGTTTCATACTTAATATTTTAATGCATCGCTTTCCTATAATATAGTTTTTAACAGAAAAACATGGAGAGAAGAAAAGATGTACCGAATTCGAATTTAGATTGTTGACTGAGGATGAAAATGGATTTCTCAGAAATTCGCCATGGGCTGGTCTTGGCCTCTTCTGGTGAAAGGGGCCTCGCTCTTACTGAAACATGGATTCGATCCATTTTTCTCGTTTCTGCATGTGAGTATGGCGTGAGATTGTGTGAGAGAAGCAGTGAAGCAGACAAAGAATCGAGGACTCGATTATTTTCCCGCTTTAAATATTTTTTATATCTTCTTTAGTTTGTAATTTCGGCTACTGAATCGAGGAGTATATGCATACTAGAAGTCTGAGCACATGTGTTGTATCAATTGGTGCATCGATATTAATGTGTCACATGTGTAATGTATTTTTAAATTCTTGAATTTCAGTCAAGATATTGAACAAATCATTAAGTCATGAGATTAGTAATACGACTTTTTTAATAGTTGTGTTGCATCAATAAGCGCATTAATATTAATGTGCTACATGTATGATGCATTTTTAAGTATTGAACTTTAGTCATGATATTGAACAAAATCAGTTAGTCATAAGAATTAGTAATACAATATTTATAGTTAAAAATTGCTGTATTTAGTGGTTTTATAATTTATTACTGTTAGTCGTTTTACCTGCAACCAGAAACAGGCATACAAGCAGGGAAATTAATACCCAGAAAACATATAAACTAATAATTTGTACAACCAACACTATATTTTAGAAATATACAATAAGTGTATTAGTAGTAATTTGAATGGAAATTGAGGTGCGACTGAAATGATGAGTTTTCGCTAATTTGATCATAAAAGAGTTGGCACTTTCATCTACATTATATTTGCTTCGGAATTAATACATACTAAATCTGTATGTCATATGCTTTTGGAATGGATGTTTCGGCAGTAAGAAATCCAGAGGCTGCTACTGAGTTGATGAAGCAGGAACATTGGTTAGAGAGGAGTCTTCCAATTTGTTATGGAGGTACTTAACACACACAATCAACTCATGGTTATGGCAGTAGGGTAATAGTAATTGAGAATGAAAAAATAAATATAAAATCATTAAACAACATCTGTTAATGTAAACAATTCCAGATTCTGAGTATGAATAAAGTAGTGTTCTCCAAAAAGACAAAGAAAAAGAAAGAAAGAAAAAACAAAAGACAAAATTCAGACTGATCAAGGGCAGAACTCTCTTCAATCGGTCCACACAGTGGATATGGACCATAGAACAGATACATTGATAGGCATTGAAAATAAAACGTATTCACGGGAACGATCATGGAACTTCTTTGTACCAGAAGAAGCCAGATAACTCAGGCAAACACCCACAGCTGGAGGCAAAGAATACAAACTACAGCTTTTGAAAGCTAATCAAGGCAACTTACATATACAAAAACACTCCTATCACTGTCTCACAAGGATCTACGACCCATACCATGTAAAGATATCATTTTATGCCAAAAAATATTATTTTTCAAAATCCTGGGTCGACCCTGTCACATATATACTACTCACTTACAATTACAAAAGCACCATGTCAGTTGTCAACCATTCAAAATCTTGGGCCATTGTGTAAGGGCATCTCAGCATACTGCCACTACACATTTCAAGCTTACTATTGAATTTCCAGTTTTCAATTGAATCAGAAAAATAATGTAATCCTTTGGAACTCAATTTTGCTCTTCCTAATCCACTTGTTCTGCCAGAAATTCCAAGAAGCGGCTAACATAACTTCTAAAAAATCAAAACCAAACAATAGCCATTGTTTCTTTACCATGTCTAGTCCCGAGCAGAGCTCCTCCATAGCATGATTCTGCTTCGCATTCCCCCAAAAATTCCAACTTTGAGTTGTGGGTCTTGTTTGCGTCCGTCTTTTTGAGCGGGAAACGAGTTCTTTTTCTTCACCCCTCTTGAGCGGCTCAAGGTTCCAGCTCAATTCGCATTGGTAGTGTTCAGTGCACGACTATGATATAGAAATATTCGTGTTAAAACAATTAAAAATTAAACTTAGAAAATAATAAAATGTATTTTTTTTTTCTTTTGCACATTGATCATGCTACTGACATTTTTTGAGAACAAAAATTAAGTGTTTGGATTATTTTATAATAAAATATAGATATTTAAAGGTTCTAAAAACATGAAACTAGTTAATATATTAATCTTGTTATGCCATACATACTTATAATAATTTTTATGCACAAAATAGATGTTATCATATTAGAATGTTATCGTTAAAAATAGATTATATGTGATTTTATCAAGATGGTTTGAACTTTGAGATAAATAGGAGAAGTTCCATAAAAATCGAGAAAAAACTGAAAGAGATGTATGAAACTGACCAATGAACCAATACCATCAAAGATATTTAAAAAGATATTACATATATATATATATATAAAGGGTCGAAATTGTGGACACCTGAGTGCCGTGTCATTTTTACTTTATATATATATATATATATATATATATATATATATATATTCTAAATATTTAACACTGATTTTGTTATGGGGATAGTTATGGAATAAATCTAAATAATTTACGAGGGCTCATTGTGTATCCAGCCCAATAGGTTGGCCCATTTCTCCAGAAATACCTATTTCGCCCGACAACGAAACACGGCAAAAGATTTCTTACATACCACATTTTCCTTGATCCAAGGATTCCAAACACTGTAGGGTAATAGATTTCTGTCCCGTTTTGTTCAGAGTTCACGTTTGATTAATTGATTTGTTCTCTTTTGTTTCGAACTCTTACTAGCTGCTGGAATTAATTGAAGGCCACAGTCGAATAGAGAAAGTAGAGCAGAGTACATGATTTATTTGAAATCTTGTAGTATAATGCACTGAGTTGAAAATTTTGGGGTTGTACTTGATAGTCTGTTAAACCCAAAGCTGAATTCATGGCCGTATGGCAGCCTAAATATGTCTGTAGAGTTGAATTAACAGTTGGCAAGTTGGGTTGATAGTTAGCAGCTGGTGGAATTCGTTTTGTACTTGTGTGCACATATAAACAAGTCTATGTCTTGGTGTGCTAATATGTTAATTTATAGGAGCTCTTTTTCTTTCTTTAATTGGTCTGAATACAGCCCGGATTTAACCGTTTGTCACTTGATTTTGATTCTTTTAAGAAGAAAAATTCTAACTTCGAAGTTTTAATGGCATCTTCTTGAAGAATGTTTAAATTTTCCCAGGTTATTACATCAAATATTTGTTAAGAGATCGAGGCTCCACAAAAATGGTGCGGGCATACAAAGTGAAAGGACGGAAGAGAAAGATTAAAAAGAGAAGTACGATTCAGGAGAAGAATCTGGGCCCGTGGACGAAAAGGAATCCCTCCAACTGCCAAAGAAGCAGAAAACAGAAGCTGTGGAACCGAATGGTGAAAATTTGACTGAGGAAATGCCTGGAATTCCGATTGTTCATGTCGAATCAGAGAATAAGCCTGGGGTAATTTTTATCCTCGAGAAAGCATCTTTGGAAATTGCCAAAGTTGGTAAGGTATGGCGGGGAAGAAGAGATATTTGTTGAAGAATAAACGCGACCCGGCAGAGTATCGACCTGATATTGCATTTCAGGTATGCGATGAGATTTTATGAGGAATTTTGCTATCATTATGACGTGGAAATTGTCTTTACTAGCTGTGCTATTGTTCTGTATGTTGGATAAAAAATGATGTATAAAGTTTATGAAATTGCTGACTATGTTTAAGTGTTCCGTATGTTGCTAGACTGTAAGGGGTTTAACATCTTGTATGTGGCTTAGTTGTTGAAACTTTTACTTTTATGATCATGTGAGAGGTGATATTTCAGACTAGCATAATGTAAAGTAGTAAAAGGAGGCCATAGATATATTGATTCACAAGTTTCTCTCGTCAATAGCTTTGCGTTCCACCCACATCATGAGTCATATATGTTGATGTGCGTCAGGCTATGATTATAGCCAAGGTACACATTATGAAAGTTTTCGTCCATTCATCACTCCTATAGCGTAGGTGACTCTTCGGTTTTATCTTCTTGCCTTCTCAGCCTTCATGATTCTTTCATAATGGGTATGGTTTTACTTGTATTGGACAAAATGCTTTCTGTTGTGGGCTGGCACTGATCTGCAGCTTTATCATGTTGGGAACTTTAGGCAATCCAATATATTTTGGATAGTCGCGTGAACAAAATAGGACGTTTGAAAGCTTTATATGTGAAGACACAACAAGGTATTCTTTTTCAAATCAAACCTCATGCTCGTTTGCCAAGGACATATAAGCGATTCTCTGGTCTCATGGGTGAGTTGGTTGACAGTGACAAGGACTTTACAGTGCGTTTCCATACTTGCTTTCTATTTGTGAACATTAAATTTTTTTGGAACTATGATATTGCAGTGCAACTTCTCCAAAAGCTGCATATAACTGCATCTGGCAAAGGGGAAAAACTTTTGCGAGTCATCAAGAACCCTGTCACCCAGTACTTACCGATAAAATCTCGTAAAATTGGTAAGTTATACTTCACGGTTTTTCTCCCTTGTTTTTTAGTGGCCATGAAAAAATGACTAGTGATTTTCATGAGTAGGCTTCTCGCACAGTTCAGAAAAATTGGTTAAAATGCATGATTATGTTGGTACTGTCAACAGTGAGCTGGACCTTGTTTTTGTGGTATGCTCAAGAATTGCTTACAATTTACTGAATATATTTTACTGGGACGAAATGCTTGCTTAGTTGCGATGGTTTATGTCCAGGTTGGGGCAATGGCCCACGGGAAAATTGATAAAGACTATGTAGAGGATTATGTTTCAAGTAAGTAATGTTTAAGTTCCTCGGTACATTGATATTATATTTGCAATTTAGAATCTTCTTACTTTTATTACAAATGTATACGATTTAAGCTGTCCCCGTTTGTTGTTCATGGATGCTGCTAGTGATAGAGGTTTTATCGTTACAGGGAGGGAGGGGCCTCTTGGAGAGTATTTCCCTCCCTAACATTTTTAACTTCTTTATTAATGAATGTAATGAGTTTCAACTCCTATAAAATAGAGTTATTTGAAATATTTCCCACAAATCCTTTCTGAAATCCAAACCTTTCAATCCAAATATAACTGTGGACTTACTTTGATACCGTTTTTTGTTTTGTTAGTCTTTCCTATATTTTCCTGATGTGATGGCTTCTCTCAGTTTCTTCTTTTCCGTTGAGCGCTGTTTACTGCCTATCTATAATCACCAATGCGCTGGAGCAAAAATGGGACATACTGTAATGGTCTCCACTCTTCTGCCGTGTCTAAGCACGACCCTCCTATGAAGATTTATGCATGTTTCGTTGTCGGAAAATTTTTGTTTGAGGTCTTTGTCCCGAAAATGCTAAATGAGTTCAGTATAGTTCAGTCATCAACTATTTAAATGGATTCCATTGGATAATACTTGAATTAAATACTGAAGTAATATTTTTTGTTTTATATATTTGGTTTAGATGACATTATGAAAGATAAATGTCGTTATATTTGAGCATATTAAATAATTTTGCATGTACAGAAGTCAGCCCATTAGCGAAGCAACCAAAACGAAGCAAGAACTTGTGTTAGTATCACCAAAGGATGGGAAAATATATGCTTGTTAATCAAGGGGTCTATATTTAATAATTTTTCTTTTTAAAAAAATGCACTGTACCAACTTTTACTCTTATCTATTTAGAATGTAAAAAGGTTCTATGGCCATTTTCTGATAATTTTTTTTACGATCTAAGTTGCCTTTAAGCCAACAAAACACGATAACATCATAACACTTTAAAAAAAAGGCATAATCTTCAGTGATTATGAGTTTTTATCTCAGAGTAAAAAAGAAAAATGAAACTGAATTTTCCAAGCTTTTTTCATTTAAAAAAAAAAAGAGAGAATGGATGAGAATCTTCTAATTATTTAATTATATTCCATCGGGATAAATTTAGGGAATTTGATATTTAAATATAAATAAATGAGTTTCTAAGTTTTTTTAAAAATGTAAACAAAAATGACTCGCAATCGACCGATATTAATATAAGTGATAGAAAAATTAAATGAACATCTTAACCCCAAAAGGTATTGAACTTTTATTTCCAGAAAAAAGTAGGGTGTCTTTCAAATAAAAAAAAAAGATGGGATATAATATAGGGTGCTCTAGGAATTTCTTGAACCTTTTAATATCTATTGATTGCTTCATTAATGAATATTCTTTTTTCTTTTTCTTTTTTAGGGAGATAATCTTATAAATATTATTATTACTACAAAGAAAAAAAAAACGCTCCAAAGTCCAGAACTCCAAGACTCGACCGAAAGGAGTAGCCAAGCCCACGTCTCCGTCTCATCCATTTTCAAGTATTTAAGTGAGTATTGCCACTGCATAACTCGAGTTTTCTGTATTTCTATGTTTCCTGACCATGAAATTTAAATGACACAAAAATTCATTGTTTTCGTGAAAGTTCTTAATAATATAATTTAAATATTCAAAATTATATAATAATTCAAAAGTAGGTTTCGATCTTGTTATAATATTCTGCAAGTTATTGCGCCGATGGTCCATCTACCAATAATTGTGATATTTGCAATCTATATGGAACTTAGTTTTACCAAATAAACTAACACTGTAATTTTGTTATGGGAAAAATTATAAAATAAATCTAAACAATTTACCGGGTCGTTCTGTATCAGCCCAAAAGGTCCGGTTGGACCATTTCTTCACAAAAACCTACTGTCAGGAAAGAAAACGGAGCAAGAGAGTGCCAGAGCAAGAGAGTTCGAAGATAGGGTAAGAGATTTCTGTTCCGTTCGAATAGAGGAACTAGAGCAGAGTGCATGATTTATTTAAATTCTTGTAGTGTAATACATTGAGCTGAAAATTTTGGGTTTTTACTTGCAAGTCTGTTAAACTCATGGTTCGCAGTAACGCACACGGTGACCATCACGGAGGTCTCCGTTTCAGTTCCATTATCGTTTTATGGAACGATCACGTCGTGCAATTTTTAAAAAATTAAAAGTTTGGATAAATATTTTTATAAATGATCGGTAATATTACTTAATTGAAACAAATATATGTTGGGATATAGTTGTGATTGAAACCCAATAAGGGTGTTGTCCCACATTGATTGATTTTATAAGGTTATTCAACTTATATAGTTCCAATTTTGAGGTAAGGGTTGGACCCTTTGGGGTACCGAAGTTTTTGGGCGAGAGATGACTCTAGTCGGCTCGGTCTTGAAACACACGCGCGCGCTCGGCCGGCGCGGTGCGGTCTTTGAAAAGCATTATTTTTTTTTGGGAAAAATTTATTCGAGTTATTTAACTTTTCAAAATCAAACCGAACACCAAAATAAACCGAACTAAACCGACCGCCGAAATGATTTTCTGAAACAGTGCATCTGTTTCTGGAAAGCCGCATTACTTCGACTAACAGTGCACCCCTTCGGAACTATTCTCACTCTCTTCAACCGGTGCACCTCTTCGAGTGAAGCAGTGTGAATCAATGCACCTGTTCGGATGAAGAGTTGCACCAGTTAGAGACAACTGGCCACCGTCTATAAATACTGGCGTTGTGGATTCGAGAGGCACACCTTTTCTGCAACAATTTGCATTCTTGCTCTCTGCTCTTGAAACTATATTTCCCTCCTCATTCTCTGAAAGTTCGAAAGCTTATTTTGTTCGCTGCCATTACAAGGTGTTGTGCTGCACTTTGTAATCTGTCGTCGTTGTATCGACGATTGCCGCAACGAGAGCACATTTCTCGGGCAATTTCGTCTTGCGGAAAGAGGACTTTCCTCGCCTCGACTGATCACGAAACAGAAACATACAATTGATAAATACAATCGCAAGACGAAATCGTGGTGTTTCTGTTTTCATTACCTCATCAAACATGTCGTCAATCACCTCCACACCGCTCTCCAGTGCTCATGTCCACACAGAAAAGCCTTTCAAATTCTCGGGTGCTGACTTCAAGCGTTGGCAACAAAAGATGCTGTTCTATCTAACAACGCTAAGCCTATCCCGGTTCTTAACCGAGGAACCACCAGTCGTCACTGAAGGCGACACTGATACACAAAGGAGGACAGCGGTTGATGCATGGAACCACAGCGACTTCTTGTGTCGCAACTACATTCTCAACAGTCTAGACGATGTTTTGTACGGCGTGTACTGTTTCGTGAAGACCGCAAAGGAGTTATGGAACTCATTGGAGAAAAAGTACAAAACAGAGGATGCTGGAGTGAAGAAATTTATCGTCGGAAAGTTTCTGGACTACAAAATGGTGGATGCCAAAACTGTTATGAGCCAGGTACAAGAAATTCAAATTATTATTCATGATTTAATAGCAGAAGGAATGGAGATAAATGAACCATTCCAAGTAGCGGCAATAATCGAGAAATTGCCACAAATGTGGAGAGACTTCAAGAACTACCTGAAGCACAAGCGAAAGGAGTTGACATTTGAAGAATTGATTGTACGACTCCGCATCGAGGAGGATAGTCGAACATCCGATGCCAAGATGTACAAGAAGGCTATGGAGATCGAGGCTAAAGCAAATTTGACAGAATCAAGTAATGCTAAAAAAACGCAAGCGCCCCTTCAACGAAAAGAAGCGAGGGATAGCCAAAAAGTTCAAAGGAGCGTGCTACAACTGTGGCAAACCAAATCATATGGCCAAGGACTGTCGTCTTCCGAAGAAGGACAAAAGTCAGAATCGAGGCCAAGCGAATGTTGTCCAGGACCGGAGTGTGCCAATCGACCTTTCGGAAATTGACTTATCTGCCGTGGTGTTTGAAGCCAACTTGGTAGATAACCCGAGAGAATGGTGGGTTGACACCGGCGCCACCAGTCATATATGTTCTGAAAGAGGAATGTTCTCGTCCAACACTGCCGTCAGTGATAGGAAACTTTACATGGGAAAACGACGTCTGATGTCGTGGGAATCGGGAACGTGGTACTAAAAATGACATCTGGAAAGGAAATGAATTTGAAGAATGTGTTGCACGTGCCGGACATTCGCAAGAACTTGGTTTCGGGATCCCTACTAAGCAAAGCGGGTTTTAGACTTGTATTTGAGTCGGATAAGTTTGTCCTTACTAAAGGAGGAATGTTTGTAGGCAAAGGGTACCAGCATAATGGACTCTTTAAACTCAATGTAATGAATGTTATCCGCCCTGAGGCGACGAATAAAAGTAATAATTCTTCTTACTTGATTGAAATTTCCAATTTGTGGCATGAACGATTAGGACATGTCAACTTCAACACGTTGCAAAGACTAGCTAATTTAAATGTATTACCTGCATTTAAAAGGAATCCACAAGAAAAATGTGAGATTTGTGTTGAAACAAAATTGGCTAAGACTCCATTCCATTCTGTGACAAGAAGTACAAAGCCACTTGAATTAATTCACGCCGACGTATGTGATTTGAAACTTGTGCAAACTAAAGGTGGCAAAAGATATTTTATAACGTTTATCGATGACTGCACAAGATATTGCTATATTTACTTATTAAGAAGTAATGATGAAGCAATAGAAGCGTTCACGAAATATAAGAATGAAGTTGAGAATCAATTGACATCCAAAATCAAAATGATTCGAAGCGATATAGGCGAAGAGTATGTCGCTCCGTTTGAAGAATTTTGTTCAAACTCTGGCATAATTCATCAGACCACAGCACCATACTCACCTCATCTAATGGGATTGCAGAACGCAAAAATAGAACTCTAAAAGAGATGATGAACGCTTTGCTTACAAACTCTGGCTTACCTCAAAACTTGTGGGGTGAAGCAATATTGACTGCAAACCACATTCTTAACAAAATACCACACAAGGGTAAAAAAGAAACTCCATATGAATTATGGAAGGGCCGAAAACCATCTTACAAATACCTTAAAGTGTGGGGGTGTTTGACAAAAGTAGAAATACCTAAGCCAAAGCAAGTCAAAATAGGCCCTAAAACAATTGACTGCGTATTTATAGGATATGCACTCAATAGCAGTGCATATCGATTCTTGGTTCACAAGTCAGAAATTTCTGATATTAGTGAAGGAACAATCTTGGAGTCAAGGAATGCTGTCTTCTTTGAGTACAAATTTCCTTGTAAGGAAAAGAAAGAAAGCTCTACTAAGAGAGCTTATGAACAACGATTGAATCCTCTGAAATAAATAATGAACCTAGACGCAACAAAAGAGCAAGGATTGAGAAATCCTTTGGTCCTGAATTCCTAACATATATATTAGATGATGAACCTCAAACCATTCAGGAAGCCTTGTCTAATCCAGAAGCATCTTTCTGGAAAGAAGCTATACAAGATGAAATAGATTCCATTATGCATAATCATACATGGGAATTAACTGATCTTCCCCCAGGTTGTAAGCCTTTAGGATGTAAATGGATCCTTAAAAGGAAATACAAAGAAGATGGATCTATAGACAAATACAAGGCTCGTTTGGTTGCTAAGGGGTTTAGACAAAATGAAGGGTACGATTTCTTTGACACATATTCTCCTGTTACAAGGATTACATCCATTCGTGTTCTCATCGCTATTGCTGCATTGCATGAACTTGAGATTCATCAAATGGATGTGAAAACTGTCTTTTTGAATGGAGAACTTGAAGAAGAAATTTATATGGAACAACCCGAAGGGTTTGTTATACCTGGACAAGAAAAGAAAGTATGTAAACTTGTTAAATCGCTATATAGACTAAAACAAGCGCCAAAACAGTGGCATGAAAAATTTGATTCTACGATGAAGTCAAGTGGATTCAAAATCAACGAGTGTGACAAATGCGTCTATATCAAAGGTACTTCAACTTCATTTGTAATTATTTGTCTGTATGTTGATGATATGCTAATCATGGGAAATAATCATAAGTTGATTATTGATACAAAGGAAATGTTGAAAAAACGTTTCGAAACCAAAGATCTAGGATTTTGTGATATTATACTAGGGATCAAGATCTCTAGGACACCGGATGGTATTATACTATCACAAACCCATTATTGAAAAGGTACTTCAACGATTTAGTACGTTGATGAGTCGTCCGGCCAGAACACCGATGGACTTGGGTGTTCACTTAGCAAAGAATCGAGGAGAGCCTGTCTCTCAACTTGAATATGCAAGGGTAATAGGAAGTTTAATGTTTTTAACAAACTGTACTCGCCCTGACCTTGCACATACCGTGAACAAATTGAGTAGGTTCACGAGCAATCCAAGTAAGGATCACTGGAAAGCGCTAACAAGAGTGCTTGGATATTTGAGGTATACATCAAACTACGGTTTAATCTATACAAAATACCCAGCAGTCTTAGAAGGATATTGTGATGCTAATTGGATATCGGACACAAAAGACTCCAAGTCCACGAGTGGATACGTATTCACTATAGGTGGAGGAGCAGTGTCTTGGAAATCATCTAAGCAAACGTGTATAGCTCGATCAACGATGGAATCAAAGCTTATTGCTTTAGATAAGGCATGAGAAGAAGTCGAGCGGCTAAAAAACTTCCTTGAAGATATTCATAGTTCGAATAAGTCAGTGTCTTCTATTGTCATTCATTGTGATAGTAAATCAGCAATAGGAAGAGCACATAGCATTATGTACAATGGTAAGTCTCGACATATTCGTCGCAGACACAATACCATTAGACAGTTGATCTCTAATGGGGTTATTTCGGTTGACTACATAAGATCAAAGGAAAACCTAGCGGATCCGTTTACTAAAGGTATAAATAGAGATCAAATGTACAAATTGATGAAAGGAATGGGATTAAAATCCACATAATAAAATGTTTATAGCGGTAACCCAACCTTGAGAATTGGAGATCCCAAAACCTTGGTTCAAAGGGACAACTAAGTTATAAATATTAGCTTGAGTATTTGGAAATTGTAAAGTCTCATTCCTATAACTTCCAAGTAAGACATCCCTGCAATATGTGGTGAGGTTAAGTTTGCTTTTAATGATTCCTATACCTAAAAGGGTATGACAGGATGCCCTCGATAGGAGATCACCTATATAAGTAAGAAGTAATGGCCGCTTCAAATGGAAAACACTTATGAATCTAAGATATGGTCCAGGGCCGAAAAGGACACAACAATGAGAACAAAATATGTTAGAATTATTGTTGTGTAAGTACCATTGACTTGATTTACACGAACGGTTGGCTAGTTCAAGACATCATGTCACTACCTAACTAGTAAATCCGATGGTATGTTACTAAGGAAGGTTCAAAGTCAAAAACCACCTATCCTGATGCAATAATAATTCGCAAAGAACTTTCAAACGAGTCCGTACGCGTGAATTGATTTCATTCATGTGGGGGATTGTTGGGATATAGTTGTGAATGAAAGCCCAATAAGGGTGTTGTCCCACATTGGTTGATTTTATAAGGTTATTCAACTTATATAGTTCCAATTTTGAGGTAAGGGTTGGACCCTTTGGGGTACCGAAGTTTTTGGGCGGGAGATGACTCTAGTCGGCTCGGTCTTGAAACACACACACACGCGTGCCCGCCCGGCCGGCTCGGCGCGGCGCGTTGTGGTGCGGTGCGGTGCGGTCTTTGAAAAGCATTATTTTTTTTTGGGAAAAATTTATTCGAGTTATTTAACTTTTCAAAATCAAACCGAACACCAAAATAAACCGAACCGCGAACCGAACTAAACCGACCGCCGAAATGATTTTCTGAAACAGTGCATCTGTTTCTGGAAAGCCGCATTACTTCGACTAACAGTGCACCCCTTCGGAACTATTCTGACTCTCTTCAACCGGTGCACCTCTTCGAGTGAAGCAGTGAATCAATGCACCTGTTCGGATGCTGCCATTACAAGGTGTTGTGCTGCACTTTGTAATCTGTCGTCGTTGTATCTTAGGGACGATTGCCGCAACGAGAGCACATTTCTCGGGCAATTTCGTCTTGCGGAAAGAGGACTTTCCTCGCCTCGACTGATCACGAAACAGAAACATACAATTGATAAATACAATGAAAACTTTTGATTTTTGCTTCAATAATAAAAAATATAAAATTCGTAACAATATGTTCTTAACAAAATCGAAATAAATGAAAAACTTTTAATTTTGTCAATATGAAAATGGGACTAGTTTTGTGACACCCAAACCCAATGGGGCCACGAGAATTGGAGTAAACAAAAATTTTCGAATAAAAGAAGGGCTAAAAGAAGATTTGTTATAAGCTGCATCTCTTATAACTCAAAGGAATG
Organism: Dorcoceras hygrometricum; assembly: GCA_001598015.1. Taxonomy (NCBI): domain Eukaryota; kingdom Viridiplantae; phylum Streptophyta; class Magnoliopsida; order Lamiales; family Gesneriaceae; genus Dorcoceras; species Dorcoceras hygrometricum. Next base: position 55,840 of record KQ991027.1, on the reverse strand, counting down.
AAACATAAAACAAATCAAAGATCAGCAGATACTCAAATGTGCGCGCTACTGCTAAAACATATGCGGAAAACAGGGTATTTCATATAACTTTGCAATTGCGGTTTACAACAGCTGTTATTTGAGATAAATATACAACCATTGCTACTGATTTAATACAGCACAACCTAACCAAAACAATACGACTATGACACGGAAAAACGTAGGCCTTGGATAAACACAACGCCACCCATCTGGGGACATAACTCGACATTTGTGATATCAGAACAACAACAATGTCATCAGCTGCTGCCTATTAAACCATACCAATGATTCAACCAGCAGCTACCGATTTCTCAGTTATCAAATTCTAATATTACTGCTATTTCGAGAAGAACATTCATAACATTTCTGGAATTGAATTCGAACCCTCAGTATACTTAAAACATCATAACTTTCTGGAAAATCATACTGGAAGCATCATAAACATCAAAAACATCATTTTCGAACCCATCTTTTCTTTCCTTTTTCATGTCTAAATCATTTCAACATGAACTTTAAATATATCCACAATAAACAGGCAAGCAGATCCATTAAAACACAATATATGCTTCAAATGGTGTAGCAAAGATCAGCTTTTACGTGCCTTGATTTGAAGCTTTGCAACCACAGCTAGTTCCTGCAGAATCCTCCCTTTTGAGCAACACACAATTTCTTCTGGAAATTTCTTTGAAGAACACTTTAAAACTTTTCTTTGCAAATGATACAAATATTACCTTAGAAACAAGTATTTATATGAAAGGGATTAGTGGCAAGCTACTTGTGAAATCAAGCATGACACATTCCTAAAAGTTAGTAAAATTCCCTCCATATTATTTTAATTTGTAAAACACCAAACCCTTTTCAAAAGAAATCATTTTACCTCCTTAAAACATTTTAAAATAAATTTTCAAACCAACTTGTGCATTACTCTTTGGAGTTACCTGCTGATACCAGCCGCAGCGCACCATTACCTGCTGAATTCAACAATTCAGCAGATACATAATATTCAAAATTGCCAAATGGCCCATATGATTAATAGAATGCATAAATGTGGTCCTATGGATTTTGGGGCGTTACAAGTTTTGACCACCGCCGTACTTTTTATCAGTGGGAAATAACCTAATTCTTTGGCTCGTTTACAAAAAATGGGATATCACAACACCTTCTTTTATAAAAAAAAAATTAAGGTTATTGTAATGTCATTACAATCTACAAATGCATACTAACTTAACACAAATTTTTTATTTTTCTGACAAACAGTATGTATAATTTCCTCGATACAATCTTCAAATAATCTTATTTTTATAATTATTTTCCAAAAAATGATATAATTCAATTATTCATTATAATATTTTGGTGCTTCACGACACAAGTTGATTTAACATTAAATATCTCGCTTGGTCTACCCATACCCAATTCCATCAAAAATTCAAAGTACAAAATTAGTCTACCTTTTACTTGAAAATATGTCAGATTGTGTTCTTTTACTTGAAAATATGTCAGATTGTGTTTTTTGAGCGAGAGGATATGTTTCTCTCGTTGCCTTTCCTTCTTCGTCCTTGAAAATGAAACAAAAAATTTCACTCATTTCATCTTCTAACATCATCTTCTAACATCATAGTCAAAAATAATTTAAGTTTCATTTCCAAATACAGCCGCTGGTTTCATCTTTTTCTAGCAATGCGGAGGAATGGAATATTGAGTTTAAAAAATATGAAAACTAAAGAAGGGAGCAAACAGCAGATATTCCAAACTTATAGGGCTAAAAATTGAATTTGTTTTCTAAAATCTTACTATTAACCCTGTGAAGTGTGTGAAGCGTGATCCCAAACTTACCATCACCCCTGTCCCGAATTCCGGAGCTCAGACTCACGACTGCGGCGCCGCACCGCTCGGCCCTTCCCTTGTAAGTCTTCCGCCAAATCTTTTGCCCTAATCTGCACAGATGTGTTCATTTGTACTCTAATTTGTGTATGTTAGCAATTTTTCTCGTAATGGATGGTACAAAATCACTCCCACACCTCAGCACTTTCCACTCCCATCAAATGCCTTCCGTTCCACCGTTTTCACGCCGCTTGCGTGCACAAACACGCCGTCCCAGAGCAGCCTCCGTGAGACCTGGAACTTCGCATCGGCAGGCTGCTTTCCCGTGCCGGAACGGCCGTTTTCGGCCGTTCCGCTCCCGTTTTGGCGAACCATACTTAAACCCAAAGCTGAATTCATGACGTATTGCATCCTAAAGATGTCAGTAGAGTTGAATTAACAGTTGGCAAGTTGCATTGATAGTTAGCTGCTGTTGGAATTCGTTTTGTACTTGTGCATATATAAACAAGTCTATGTCTTGTTGTGCTAATATGTTAATTCATAGGAGCTGTGATATTCTTTTGAACTCCAAGACTCGACCGAAAAGGAGCAACCAAGCCCCCGTCTTCTTCCTCTCCGTCTCATCCATTTCCAGTATCTAAGTGAGCATTGTCAGTTACATAATTCGAGTGTACTTTATTTCCATATGTTTTGTGTGAATGCCATGTCGGAATCAGGTATTGGTTGAATTACCCAGACAATATGCGTTATTGAGGTAATTGAGTAGTAAATATCTGAACTTTGAAGCTAGATATGGTGCACGTGAAATGGGTGTTCAGGGAGTTACAGTTAAGTCTAGTGAAACATTGACGAGACTCGAGAGTTTACGGAAGTCAACAATATGTATAACCGGGAGATGCCAGAATTCATTTTTTTACATTACATAATCACATGCACACGTTCCAGTCTTCGTAAAAAACTGGAAGTTTGAATTTTTCGAGTTAGACGCTCTCTTGAAAATCCAACAGGAATTTGACTCGTGACAAACATGGTTTATGGAGTTATCAGTTTTCGCCAAATTTATGTAAAAGACTACATTCATTTGGTCGCTTAAACTGCGTAAATAACTCAAGAATGTTGTCAGTTGGATATGGTGGTTTGAGGGATTAGATTGTTTTGGGCGACTCTGTTTATGTTTTTTGAATCTGCTTGATTTAGACCTATAGGCTATAAACTGTATATCCTCGGTTTTGCTACCCGACACAGTATCCTTTTACTCGAAATTTTTTACAACCTTCATTTGGACAGAGTGAGTTTCTGCTATTGTGCTTGATATGGCCTATTTATGAATCTAGCAGAATTTAGTATGATGTATTTGGAAGATGTTTTGTATTAATACTCCTTTCGTTAGCGACTCGAACTCTTTCCTTTTTGTTGTCGGGGTAAATCTTTCTTCTTTCTTTGGAATATTTACTGTATGTTTCGGCATTAATCAATGATCCTAGGCTCTTATTTTAGAATATTTAAAAAATTCTTTTGTGTTGATTCTTGCAGCGAAATCCAGGAGTAAATTAGAAGGCCATAGGAAATAGACGTGCTAAAAGATGAATCACTGTGCGCGTCAATGTAAAGATGCTCTATGTAACCTAGTTCAAGCTAATCCATGTATACCCGTTCAAAAGCTTTCCCCCCACCTCTTCCCCCAGACAAAAGTAGCTTTAAAAAAGAGGTCAATAATTCTCAACCTGTCATCTCGCCAATTGAGATTAAATTCTGCAAAAACTCAGGCTACTAGTGTAAAAAATGGTGATGGTTCGTCAAATGGAGGGGTCCGTGGAGTTGAAAAAGGTGTGAGTAAAAGAACAGATATAAAGAAGATCCTTATCTTGGGAGCAGGGCCTATTGTGATAGGGCAGGCTTGCGAGTTTGATTACTCAGGTACACAAGCCTGTAAGGCTCTTAGAGAAGAGGGATATGAGGTGATCCTTATTAATTCAAATCCGGCCACTATAATGACTGACCCTGACATGGCTGATAGGACTTACATCGAGCCCTTGACACCAGAGATGGTTGAGCTAGTGCTAGAAAAGGAGAGACCTGATGCTTTGTTGCCCACTATGGGTGGTCAGACTGCACTTAATCTTGCTGTGGCACTGGCAGAGAGTGGTGCACTTGAGAAATATGGTGTGGAGTTAATTGGTGCAAAGCTTGATGCAATAAAAAGGCGGAGGATCGGGATTTGTTTAAACAGGCTATGAAGAATATTGGACTTAAGACGCCCCCTTCAGGGATTGGGACTACACTTGAGGAATGCTTCGAAATTGCCAGCTTGATTGGGGAGTTCCCTTTGATTATACGGCCTGCATTCACATTAGGTGGGACAGGGGGTGGGATTGCTTATAATAGGGAGGAATTTGAGGCCATATGTAAGTCAGGACTTGCTGCTAGTGTGACATCTCAGGTTTTGGTTGAGAAGTCCTTGTTGGGATGGAAAGAGTATGAGCTTGAGGTTATGAGAGATTTAGCTGATAATGTGGTGATTATTTGCTCGATTGAAAATGTCGATCCAATGGGAGTTCACACTGGGGACTCCATCACTGTGGCCCCTGCACAGACATTGACAGATAAGGAGTACCAGCGACTCAGAGATTATTCTATTGCTATTATTAGGGAAATTGGAGTTGAATGTGGAGGTTCAAATGTTCAATTTGCTGTTAATCCTGAAGATGGAGAGGTAATGGTGATTGAGATGAATCCTAGAGTTTCAAGATCATCAGCTTTGGCCTCAAAAGCAACTGGTTTCCCAATAGCAAAGATGGCTGCCAAATTATCAGTCGGTTACTCACTGGATCAGATTCCTAATGATATCACTGAGAAAACACCAGCAAGTTTTGAGCCTTCCATAGACTATGTTGTTACGAAGGTGATACTCATGTTTTCCACCGATATCTGGCTCATGCACCTTAATGTCTCCTAGGTTTCATCCAGTTATTTTAATATCATCAAGTTTTTTTTTTTGCAAATGCAGATTCCGAGGTTTGCATTTGAGAAATTTCCTGGATCAGAGCCAATTCTAACCACCCAGATGAAGTCTGTTGGTGAATCCATGGCAGTGGGCCGAACATTCCAAGAATCTTTTCAAAAAGCTGTGCGATCACTTGAATGTGGGTATTCTGGGTGGGGTTGTGCACAAGTCAAGGAACTTGATTGGGATTGGGAGAAACTAAAATACAGTTTACGGGTGCCCAGCCCAGATCGCATCCATTCCATATATGCTGCAATGAAGAGGGGAATGAAGGTGGATGATATCCATGAACTGAGTTACATTGATAAATGGTTTCTCACTCAGCTTAAAGAACTTGTAGAAGTGGAACAGTATCTTTTGGCTCGGAATTTGCCACAAATGACTGTTGATGACTTCTGGGAAGTGAAGAAAAGAGGGTTTAGTGATAAACAGATTGCTTACGCTATAAAGTCCACCGAGAAAGAAGTACGATCGAAGAGATTATCTTTTGGGGTTAAACCAGTATATAAAAGAGTTGATACATGTGCCGCAGAGTTTGAAGCTGATACCCCTTATATGTATTCCTCCTATGAGTTTGAGTGTGAATCAGCTCCCTCTCAGAGGAAAAAGGTTTTGATTTTAGGTGGTGGACCAAATCGGATTGGACAAGGGATTGAGTTCGATTATTGCTGCTGCCATACTTCATTTGCCCTTCAGGTTTTTGCATCTTGATTGATAGGTGCTCTGTATTAGTTTCTCCCCTTTTACCTCTCGAAAGATGCTTGTTTGTGAACTTGTTGAGCTTTAATGTTTTTGGGCAAGAGTAGAGAAATGTCAATTTACATGTCGATCGATTATAGGAAATTGTGTTAGAAAATATTAGGGACAACATGAATCTTACTGTTAAATTTTCGTTCAATAAGATTGTGATAGTTTAACTACTACTTTTCTTTTTGTCTTCTAATCTTCGAATCCTCTCTCTGTGTAGGATGCTGGCTATGAAACAATCATGATGAATTCAAACCCAGAAACAGTTTCAACTGATTATGACACCAGTGATCGGCTCTACTTCGAACCTCTTACAGTTGAGGATGTTCTCAATGTCATTGACTTGGAAAGACCTGATGGCATCATCGTGCAATTTGGCGGTCAAACTCCTCTAAAATTGGCTCTTCCTATTCAGCATTATCTAGATGAGCACAAGCCCACATGTCGAAGTGGTGCTGGATTTGTTAGAATCTGGGGCACATCCCCTGATTCTATTGATGCTGCTGAGGATAGGGAGAGATTTAATGCAATTTTGAAGGAATTACAGATAGAGCAGCCAAAAGGAGGAATTGCCAAGAGTGAAAAAGATGCACTAGCTATTGCGGCAGACATTGGCTACCCTGTTGTTGTTCGACCTTCCTATGTTTTAGGGGGTCGGGCAATGGAAATTGTTTACAGTGATGAAAAACTTGTAACTTATCTTGAAACTGCTGTTGAGGTGGATCCCGAGCGTCCAGTTCTTGTTGACAAATACTTATCTGATGCTATAGAGATTGATATCGATTCACTCGCTGACTCATACGGCAACGTAGTGATTGGTGGAATAATGGAGCATATCGAGCAGGCTGGAGTCCATTCCGGGGATTCAGCATGCTTGATTCCCACAAAAACTGTGTCATCTTCATGCTTAGAAACAATTAGGAACTGGACAACAAAGTTGGCAAAGCGGTTGAACGTGATTGGATTAATGAACTGTCAGTATGCAATTACGGCTTCAGGGGAAGTTTTCTTGCTGGAGGCCAATCCCCGTGCATCTAGGACAGTCCCTTTTGTATCCAAGGCTATCGGGCATCCACTGGCTAAGTATGCTGCTCTTGTCATGTCAGGGAAATCTCTCCAGGACTTGCAGTTCACAAAAGAGGTTATCCCAAAGCACGTGTCTGTTAAAGAAGCTGTTCTCCCATTCGAGAAATTCCAAGGAGCTGATGTTATTCTTGGTCCAGAGATGCGTAGTACTGGTGAGGTCATGGGCATATACTATGAGTACTCAATCGCATTCGCAAAGGCATTAATAGCTGCTGGACAGAAGCCACCTCTTTCCGGTACCCTCTTTCTCAGCTTAAACGACTTGACCAAGTCTCATCTTGCAACGATTGCCCGAGCCTTTCTTGAACTTGGTTTCAAGATTGTTGCAACTTCTGGCACAGCCCATGTCCTGAACTCCGAAGGTTTTCCAGTCGAGCGAGTGTTGAAGATGCACGAGGGGCGGCCTCATGCTGGTGATATGATTGCTAACGGGCAAATTCAGATGATGGTGATCACAAGTTCAGGTGACCAACTCGACCAAATCGATGGAAGACAGCTGCGAAGGATGGCTCTGGCTTACAAGATTCCTATAGTAACTACTGTTGCTGGAGCTTTGGCTACTGCTGAAGCCATTAAAAGTTTAAAAAGCAGCAAGATTGAGGTATCAGCTCTGCAAGATTACTTCAGCATTGATGGCAAAAAAGAGAGAAGCGGAAACTTACAGTCAATTTCATCTCATTCATAAGGAAGATTACTAAGTACTATCTTGCCATCGTGTTTACCTTTTCTGTAAGTTCTTGTTGGACTTGTATATCCTCTATCATGGGCTCTGGGAGCCACGACTATGCTTGCCGTGGTTCTAAGCTCATGTTATGTTGCATGTGTTTTTTATGAGAATTTGGATAAATGACATAAGTTTTATAAATAAATGACATTAAGTGTTATAAATCATAAAGAAATAAAGAGACGACTAATGAGATTTTCATTGACTCAATATCCCTATTTATAGATAAGGAGGGGATAATACAAATTTTTAGAGATATTATCTTTATGTACTTATCGTGATCATAAATCTTTCATATTTATCTAGACAAATATATTATTTCATACTACTAAGATCGAATTTTATTTTTGAACAATATGTGTCAAGATTGTATTGGAGTGTTCTCAAGTATATAATGGGAAGACTTTTGTTATTATTATTATTTTCAAATTACATTGACAATGTTTTTTGATCATATGATCTTTTGCATTTTTCTGGCCTCATTTGCTGCCTCAACCTATATATGCTATAGTTAATATAGAACACCCTTTTCCCCTGAATTCAGTCCAATTAGTTTTTAACACTAAAATATGCCTTGTGTTGTTAAAAACTTATATTCGTTTTCTAGACTGACTTGTATGATATTTCATTTTATTTTTCATTGTCAAATAATTGAAATTCATTTTTCACTTGGAATAGACGAAAAAATAGGAAAAATAACTGTAAATTTGAAGTGAAACCGATCCACATAAAAGTATCGGGTAGATCTGAATAAATGGTTAAATGTCTAATTATTATTTTTCGTTGTCACTTTTGTTTTGTAATATGGGAAGTAATTTTGTTAGGTAGCTTCTTTCTTTTATCATCTAGAGTTTTTTAATAAATAAAAAAAATTGCTTGGAAAATATTCTAGAATATAATATTTAGAATAACCAAGGGTTATTTGTTCAAGTCATAAAATTTATTTACACTAAAAATTTAATAATTTAAATATCCAAAAATATCTCTTATGGTAACTAATGTTCTTTTTTATCGTCTCTTCATGATGTATTTTTAAATGCGAAAAATTTGTTAATTATCCCTTTAATGTGTCATTTAAACCAGGACACACCACATTTATATAGGCTAAATAGTGGATAAAGTATACATCTATTAAACTTTTTTTCATATTTAATATCGTACAAAACCCGACTAGAATGAAGAACAAATTACAATCAACGTTTATATACTAAAGTGAAAATGCTGACTTTCTTAAATAATTTAAAGAATAAATACATAATATTTTTCTTTAAAATAAAAAAAACTGATAAAAAAAACTTAAAAATAAAACAGCGAAAAAGAGGCAAGATAAAGTTGTGAAAGGCAAACAAGGCTGTACCACTAGTTTCTTCTTTTTATACATATCATTTTATCCTCTGTCTTATATGATTATATCTTCGTATTCTCAATTTCTCATGCAAACGAAGCTGATCATATATTTGAACTTCAAGACAACATTACAAACAACCAAGAACTGATACAATTTTCCTGTCTTTCACTCACTTAATTCTCTTGAAACATAAAAAACAACACATAAAAGAAATAAAATGTAACTTTCATATTAGAATGCGGTAAATAATATATTGAACTTCATGATCCATCGTTTTGAAGATGAAACAGAGGTGGTAATTACAGTATTTTTGTGTAAATGATCATGGGTGATATGGAGGGAGAGGGGGGTAGTGTCCAAATTTGGGGTGGTTGAAGTACTTTGGAGGTAGCTTTGGGAGAGGAGGCAAAGGTTTCTTGATCACTGGTGGATAATATGGAGCTGGGGGTGGCAGAGGCTTGGTCACCACTGGCGGCTCGGGTTTGGGCTTGTACACCGGTGGCTCGGGCTTGGGCTTGTACACCGGTGGCTCGGGTTTAGGCTTGTAAACTGGTGGCTCGGGTTTAGGCTTGTAAACTGGTGGCTCGGGTTTGGGCTTGTACACCGGTGGCTCGGGCTTGGGCTTGTAAACCGGTGGCTCGGGTTTAGGCTTGTAAACAGGTGGCTCGGGTTTAGGTTTGTAGACCGGTGGCTCGGGCTTGGAGATTGGTGGACACGGTTTTTTTCGGATGTTTTCGTGGTTTATGGACAGGTGGTTTCGGCTTGTGGGCAGGTGGTTTCGGCTTGTGTATGGGAACCGGTGGCTTATAAACTGGCGGCTTGGGCTTGTAAACTGGAACAGGTGGCTTATATACTGGTGGTTTCGGCTTGTACACTGGTGGTTTCGGCTTGTATACTGGAACAGGTGGCTTATATACTGGTGGTTTCGGTTTGTAGACTGGAACAGGTGGCTTGTAGACAGGTGGTTTTGGCTTGTAAACCGGAACAGGGGGTTGGGGCTTGTATACTGGAACAGGTGGCTCGTAGACTGGTGGTTTTGGCTTGTAAACGGGAACAGGTGGATTCGGTTTGTAGACGGGGACCGGTGGATTCGGCTTGTAGACGGGGACCGGTGGCTGGTAGACCGGTGCTGGTGGAGGAAGGAACCAATGGAAGTGCTTCTTCCAAGGATCAAATGGGAGAGGAGGGAACTTGAAAATGGGCCAAAAGAATTTAGAAGTGCACAATGCAGCGGAAAATTTGAGATTCTTGCTTGGGCTAAAGGTGTATGTGCCTTTGGTTTGGGATTTGAACACAATCTTGGCGGCCTCTAGGCCATCATGAGCAGGGCAAGCAACCGCACCAGCATTGTGCAGCTGCGCGTAGCACTCTTTTTTGAGCTTTTGTCCATCGCCGACTAATGTTTGTGGGATCGAGACCTTGAATTTGCCTTCATCGTCGAGCTCCCCGAAGCCGACTCTTTCGATCTTTCCGTCTTTGAGCTTGCAGTCTATGCTTACATGAAGCCCTTCATGCATAAGAGTGGAAAAGGTAAGTCATTAGATTTGGCAAGAATGAAATGACTTCCAAAAGACCTCTTTAAATGACAATAGTCGTAATCTCAAGTTTCTTGATTATTCTGTCAGTACATGAAATTAAACTATCATTTGTCTTGAAGTCAGAACATCATATTGATGCTTCAATTCATGGAAAATTAAAAAAAAAACACACACAATGTAATGTTTTTTTAGTTTGGAATAAAGAAATACATGTAATATTCTAGTTTTTTGGCATGACATTCACTTGAGTAGAAAATGAAATATTTATGGTGCAAATTTGTACATGGCCTAGAAACATGGGATTTTCAAAAACTATTCACTTAGACATGGATTTGTTGCTCTTTTTCACTTTTCACAGCATGTATCTTATCATTTGCCATCGGCTCATTACCTGAAAATGCCTGTCTGCTCTTAAAGTGATTCTCCTCACAGTCTGCACACTCTCCGGTCCCGACAACCTCGACCACATTGTCGGGATCAGCAATACTTAGACTCACTGCAAGCAGTAAAGACAGTACAAAGAAACCTCCACAAAGGGAATGAGTCCTCATCTTACCCGCCGGGCTTTCAGCCCTTCAACCAATTACTCAAAACTAAACCTGAATACAAAAGGGCATCTGCCCAAATTAAGGTTGCATATCAGAAACTATACACACATATATCTTCCTATGAAAAGATATATTTTTTGATTCTTGAATGAGTGGAACACTTGATAACTCTATGTTGTATATATAGTGCTTTTTGGTATCAGTTCAATTGGCACAGGCACAGCCGACGTTTAGAACTTAATGAGATCACATGTTGGTTGGCCTCATTGATTTTGCATTAGAACTCCCGTCGGCCCATAAGTTGGGGTAACATAATTATCGTAATTTGCAGCAACCTTCGTGGTTAGCTATAAAGACCCTTTTCTATATATGCACTTACTTTTTTTTGTTCTTTTTATGAGTATCTGTTTAAAATCATAATGTCTTATTTTTTTGGTCAACTCTTCATGTATCTTATAAACTAGGGTCATCGTTGCATGTATCATCATATTTTTACAGGTTTTATTGTGTAAACAATGTGGTATGTCAAAATTAAACGAACACACACTCCCTAGCTTGTATAGAATTCACGATCTTTTAAGACTTTGTGTTTTGACATAATATTATAATCAAGTGTGGCAACCCTTGCAAATGCGTCGAGTATGCATGGTTTTTAAAAACATAATACTGTCAAAAAAAGGGAATTAAGTTTACATAAGGTGTTGCAGGATCGACAGGTCGTCGATTGAATTAAAATTATGGCTAGCGGTTATATGGCTCCAATCTTTTAAACTGTACAATAATTTTGTCGTCTATCAGTTGCTTTTTCCCGAGCAGAAGAAAATAATTATATGTAAATGTCGTAAATCCGATGTTTTAAATTGTGTATCACTATATGGATCGCACTAACGAGGTTATATATATATATATATACAAATTTGATATGATTGGCACCAAACATGGGCACCAGGCTGACGTGGCAGCACCAGGAAGTGCCACGTTAGCCTGGTGCCCATGTTTGGTGCCCACCATATCATTTCTTTATATATAATTTGACGTGGTGGGCACTTTTAATCGTTTATTGAGCTGATAAACAATATTCTTTCCTATTGATCTATCTTGGTCTACTTCTCGTAGCGGAAGCAATTCTGGATATTCCCTTAAAGCGGTGAGGATCGGAAATACTCGGTTAAAGCTGGTTATCTTTCGGAACCGGTGGTTTGGCTCGACCAGGTGCACAATCTCTCCAGTCTAATCAAGACTGCTGGAAACTAATCTGCAAATTTCAGCTTCTTGCACTAGCTAGCTACCTGGGAGAGCATGAAGCCATTCGTCATATCTTGGACTTCTGCATGAGGATGGGTCACACCAATATCCATACATTTTCATATGGTGGCTCCTACCATATGATGAGATAAATTGAACCCCTCAACTTATGGTGGCTCCTACCTACACGACAGCTGAACAAATATATCTACAGAAAATCCCTTAATATTATTAAATCATCATCATACGTGTAATGGTTTGTCGCTTTATCTTCTGAAAAAAATTGAATTTTATTCATCATATATATATGTTACAAATTACATATGAATTTATTAAATCCTTACTTACCAACCAACTTGGTATCGTGGTATAACAATACAATCCAAGAAATATTTTCAAATAGCAGCACTATAGTTATCTTGCTAAAGTAATTCTGTATATAAATAATTATATTACTGCCAAATTGTTATAAAATTTACACATATTACAAGTAGAGATAGATCAAAAATGTTCTCCCATGTAAAATAAGTAGGACAGATAAAACAGTTCTTCAGGAATCAATAGGTTTTCTGGATAAAAATTCACTGAGTAGCATGGCCTTTGAATTTCTCTTAGTTTTTTATCTATGAATCAGACAAATAAAAGAGTATTAATTTTCTATATATACTTATATATTATAAAAAATAGATATATGATATAATATAAACATACAACACGTAAAAAGACAACTAGTTATGAATTGTGACACCCTTAGCTTACTGGTGTGATGGAGAAAAGGTACTTGTATCGACTCCGAAAGCGAAAATACTGCTCAAAAATATTAATCTCCTTCATTTGTGACCACTAAAAAAAATATTAAATGCCTTCACGTTTCAATATGATTGGGCTCATGCATTGTCTTGTTCGATACTTTGCCAGACATGCAGCTTATCAAATACCACCATTATCTTCAATGAAGGAGGTTACAACTGTAATCTGAATTTGTATACCAACCTACGACCTCTCGTAAACCGTTGTCAAGTTTCTCAATCCTACAAGAGTTAGTTTGAAACCTTATGATGATGTGGATGTATGTACATGTGCCTTCTCCATTTATTGTGTGACAGAGAGATTTCAACTGGTTAAAGTAATCGATCGGCCATGGTTCGATTAAATGTGACCTCCTATCATTTATCATCCATCAATTTCCATGGTCCATGGCTCCATGCTGCTGAACAATAACAAGAAAAAAGATATTATTATTTTTTAATGTTTTCGATAAAGGAAATATAAATGAACTCTTTACGACGTTCAAGTCACGAACATGGAAACAAAAATATGCACGTAAAAATTATTACTGGGCCGTTGATAAATATATATGATGCTACTCAAATTTCGTCCTCGGTCCCCGACCAAAGAGCTAATTATCACCACCCGAGGAGAATAATACACAACTCAGCAAATTCTAATCGGGAAATCTTGTAAGGCTTTTTCTTTTATGGTAAGTAAGATTCTTATCTCTATTGTTTGCGAGAGACTCAAGTATTTATAGGTGAAAAAAGGTATCACGATTGCGTATACGCCACCTGGCCACTCATGATTAGGTATGGGTCTGCCAGTCTTAGTTTGCACAAGTTACTAGGCCAATCAGAACTGAATAGAAGCCTGACAACACGCTACCCGATTTAATCATTAACAAGCATGTGCTAGACAACTTTTCACTTTTGGAATCCTCGGACAGATGTTCCCGAGTAAGCTTTTACGAGCAAGTTTTTCCCGAACATACTTTCCCGAGTACTGTTCCCGTGTAAGCTCTTTGAGTTTTAGTTTGCACAAGTTACTAGGCCAATCAGAACTGAATAGAAGCCTGACAACACGCTACCCGATTTAATCATTAACAAGCATGTGCTAGACAACTTTTCACTTTTGGAATCCTCGGACAGATGTTCCCGAGTAAGCTTTTACGAGCAAGTTTTTCCCGAACATACTTTCCCGAGTA